>VDFB02171265.1:0-19485 GCA_007258455.2 Sequoia sempervirens | reverse complement strand
GGGATAAAGAGTTATCCAGTTAGGGTAATGAGTTAGAGAGTGTATGAAAGGTAAAACCTCAACTATCCAGATCTATGATCATAAACTGTGCACTCTAAGCATTATCAAAGTTGTTGACCAAAGAGGGGAAATTCAGGTTTTGTTCAAAGCAGATCATTTAGCGAGTGCCAAATTTGGCGCTTGCCAAATGACACATCACATTTGGCGCACACCAAATTTGGCGCTTGCCAAATGTGATGTTCCATTTGGCGAGCACCAAATTTGGTGCTCGCCAAATGACCTGCTTTGGACATGTTAATTGACAAGATTTGCAAAATTTCCTCATAATTTCGTCTGTGCTTCCCATCTCATTTGCACGTATTTTAATGCAAGTTTATAAAAAAAATTGTGATAGCATTAACCTCTCTTAGCTATCTAAAATTAGTAGCTTAGAAATTAGACCTCGTAGTAATTTCAACTTTTGTTCTTGTCGCATTTTGAAAATGAGTGTAACTATCTTCATTTTCTCGTGCAAATAAGATTTTGCTGATTTTAGAAAAAAAGTTGCATCTTAAGAGCCAAAATTTTGTCACATATCCATGCACTTACCCTAATGCTAGTATACATCATCAAATGCTACATAAATAGTAAATCTTAATTGTATGTATCAAAAGGCGTGTCACTGTCACTTCTCCGGAATACACCCAATGCTAGACATATCGATTATTTTTTTCCCACTTCTTGAAACCCTCACTATCTCAAATTTATGTCTAAAGAAAGCTAGTGGATTCCTGTGCCACACATAACACTAGATTTTTTTTAGGTTTTTTTTTGGTATCTCTGAAAGGCAGTCTGCTTGTAGATTCAACACAATTTGCACAAATATCATTGTGTTTATTTGAGAGTTTTTTTATTTATCTATGAGTTTTTCCATCTAAAAAATCATGTAGAAAGACTTCAAAAAAGATTTATATCATAGATGTAGGGAAACTTCTTCAGAAATTATTTTCTCCATATGCATTCTTTTTAATGGTTAAATTGCAACTCACCATGAGACCTGTAGACATGTAAATTGTACTGATTGATCTCATGCACTTGATCTTGGTTTACTAACATCAGTTCTACCTAAATCATCTATCTATTAACCAATTAATTGAATAACCCTTATTTGATTAACTTCATCATATTTCATCTTTTAATTAAATAAATCCACTTTATTTGATTAAATTACTATCTCCTATTAATTAAATAAATCATTTTGTTTAATTAATCCTAATGTCCCTCTTTTAATTAAATAAGTCCCTCTATTTGATTAAATCTAACATCATCTCCTTTTAATTAAATAAATCAAAATTTATTTAATTAAGTCTAATATTCATCTTCCTCTCATTTTTATTTAAATAAATCCAAAAAACTAAGTCAAAATGTCAAATCAAACTAATCTCCACTTAAGTTAATAAAATAATGATTAATCCTAACTCTAATCCATTAAATCCTCTATATTTTGCAACTTGTGCAAGTAAATCAATTTAATTGATTTATAATTTCTTCCATTTTCATTCAAAAAAGGTATCAAGTTGGAATATTCTTCAAATTTGAATTTTTCCTCCCACATGTCTTATTCTCCAACATGACATTCATTTCTCTTACAAGTCCTTTTTCTTGAGCCAAGTGGCATTAACTCCATCGTTCAACTCGTCTTTCAAATTTCAAATTTCCACCTAATAACATTTATTTGCACATTGATCAAAATATGCTCCACCTCTCTTCAATAGCATGTTGACAAGTGGCACAATGCCATTGGGTCAAGTTTAGTCCCACATTCATACCATTTTGCATTCTTCAATCCTTCTCCATTATAAATAGAGGTCTTCTCTATTTTTTTGATCATCGACAATCCATGTAAGATCATTATGCTCATTTGAATCCACATTTCATCCATGTTAGCATGAGATTTCATCAATCATAGCAAGGTTATTGTCATTCTTCATCAAGGATCAATCAATCATCATCAAACTTATCAAGGAATTGGGAAAGGGCATCTTTCCACATCAAAGAAGTACCAATTTCCCCATGGGATGCTAGTTTGATCATTAGAATAGGATTTAATTAGCGTTCATTTGATTACTTTGCTTTATTTTCCATGTTCTTGTGTTTGAATGAATCTCATGGGGAATGTTAGTTTAGATTTGTTTATGGATTAATGTTTCATTGTTTTTTCATATTCCATAGTAGGTCTAAGTGAAGCATTCACATTTTGGCACTAGAAGGAGGGCATAAATCTCAAAATTAACACAATTTTTTTGCCATTTTCGTCATTTTTTCTATTTTTTGTCTTTCCAAATCAAACAACGTCACTGTTGGAAATAGCGACGCATATGTGGTCTTTGTTTTTCTATAGAGCGGTAGTTGTTTCACTAGAGCGCCATTCAAACCTTCAAACAATGCCAATATCATTCCAACATCGCTGTTTGCACTCAAATAGTGTTGTTGTCTCTGTGTTTCAAATGGCGACACCTTTGCTTTCTTGCTTTTTCACTCAATCTTAAAATGGCCGTGTCTTGGTCATATTTTGATCTTTTTTGGAGCTTTTTTTTTAAAATGGGGTAGAATTTCATAAGCTATCCAATGGTGTAGGTGGTTTTGAACTTTGATAGAGTTTAAATTTTTAAATTTTCACCTAATGTCAAATCACAATGAAACTTGGTCAAAATTTTAGGGTTTTTATGCTTAATCATTTATCTAACCCTCATATCTTCTTGTTTCTTAATTTCATCTAACATTTGGAGCTTGGATTGCAGGTTTTAAAGGATCATGGAGCATGGAAGTGAAAGAAAAATTATTATCACATGATTGTAACAAGTGTTTTTAAACACTTTGAGAGTAATTATAATCCCATTCTTAAGGCTTTGTTATGTTCAAGTTTTAGGACTCAAATACTTCTCTTTTGGGTTTTAAAAAGAACAATTAAAGGGTTAAAAAAAACCTTAGGAACTTACTAAAGTTGGTTTTGGATTTAAAAATTGAACAAGAAAACTTTGCATTTAATCTTGGATCTATAAAAAGAATCCATTATTGCTTTTGAAGTTAAAATGAACATGTGTTTTTTGTGTTTTGCAATCCTTTTTACAAGTTAATATCATTTAAAAGGCACATGCACTTCTCTCGCACTTCACGGTGATCTTGAGAATCAAAAGTCTTTTAGTGATATTAAGTTGTATAAGCAATTGCCTCCACACTTCAACTTGGATTCTTAAAATTGTACAAAAAACTTGCTAGCGTGAGTGGAGTATATCACGTGTGTTCTCTCTTTATTCACGTAAACAAAGATCGATCAAACTACGGATGTGCTTGCTCACTTTTGTTTACTATTAGATGGGTCTATCTAAGAGACACATGTCCAAAAGGAGAAGTCAAAGGTGACTCCAATTGGTTTTTCACTTGGGCTAGTATATAAAAGGATAAGACTAAATCGTTAAGTCCAATGATATGTAGGCCTTAGCCGTACATTGTCTTTCAGAATGGGGTACTACCTTAAAAAGTATACGATCCCCTATTAGGATTGATTAAAGCCTTTAGTGGCTTGTTGGATGCTCGCAAGGTGCCATTTCCCCGATCACCCTTACTAAGAACCAATTTTTTTAGAAGCCCAAATCCTTATTTATTTGTTGGTGTAAGAACAATCATTTTGAAGCTGACCCACATTTTTGGGGTTCTTGGTTGAGATGAGAAGTATGCCATGGGAGTTTCATGGGTACTCAAGCTTGGATGACCTGTAGAAGTGAGTGCCATGGAGGGGATCTAGTGTGGTCAAGATTTTAATCATCCACCAAGAATAGCGCAGTTGAATTTATCCAAGTGGGGATTCAACAAATATTGTCTCTTGACTATCCATAGGGTTGTGCATTTTCTTGAAATTGAAACACTTTTCTTGTATCTAAAACATTGGAAAACAAACATTCAACCACGATCATCAAATTTCAAACCCTTTAGAGGAAGCAAATAACTTTGACAAAATTCAAGTGTTATTGCTTGCCCTAGGGATTCTATCCTTAGAGGCTTCTGAGCATTTGAATTTATATCTCAATTTTCTCTCACTAAAGTCAATAATAGGGAACTTTTTCCTTAATTTCCTTGATTCCCACATAATGGACTTTGTGGGATGAGAAGAAATTGGGACATTAGACATTTAGTTTGAAAACATAATCAAGAAAGTGTTTGTGGTAAAAAGGACTCATTAAGCAAAGATAAGAAAAAATTGGACCCCACACATGTGCTCTTCCAAATGATTTCTCGAAAGATCAAAATCTTAAAACCAAAATCCAAAGGTCTGATTCAAAAAGTTTGCAAGAAACATTTGTCTATTCTTGACGAATTTAGAGAAAGATTGACCTTCAACTTTTACAAACGTGCATCAAGAAACAATCCAAATTTGTATGCATTTTACTATTGTCAAAATCCAAGTCTCTTTCAAAGGTTTGAGTATCTCACATTGGAAGTAATAGCATGTTATTCAACACCTTGGTCTAGTAAACAAAAATCTTTCTAAGTCTCTTAGGATCAAAATAAAAACACCTTCATCCATCCTCAAAACACCAAAATAAAAATCACCTCACAAACAACTCTTGGAAAAAATGAAAAAAAACCTTCATGCTAAACTTTGGAAAAATCCTCTTGCGATCAAAACCAATTAAAATCATCTTGTTTGACTAGGTGTTTGTAGATGAATCCTTCTTTACACACTTAGTTAAATTATCATCTTGTGGAAAAAATTACTCTAGGAAAACATCCAACCTCTTAGATTTTATGTGTTCATTATCCAAATCAAATCAAATCAAATCAAAATCAAGATCCAAAATCAAATCACAAATCAATCCAAAAGTCCTAAAGTTTAGTATCCTCTTCAAGGTTTCCTAAGAGTTCCAATCATTCACCAATCTCCCATCTTTCATTATCTCATCACCATATTTTGATCCTTAATATCTTAGAATTATTTTTTTGTACCTAAATTTTAGATCAATCCAAGGAATTAAAGGTTCACCTTCCATTCCTAAAAAAATGATCTTCGTTTTATGTTCCAAAATAGATCTCAACACAAGAAGAACATGGAAATGAACAAAGAAATATCCACTTCAAGTGACTTGAGTCAAACCACTCCCAAAATAAATCCCATTGGGTCTAGCAATCCCACGCTCAATTTTCCTCCACTTCAACAAGATTCTCAAGAAGAAGGTGGTCAAGTGGAAGACATCACCAACAATGTTTTAAGGATGACTCAAGATGAGATTATTGAAATGGTCCAAAATCCCAAGAATCACAAAATTGTTAATGCTTGATGAAACTCAATTCCTCACAATACATGCTAGAATTTCCCAAAGAAGGGGCTAAACTCCCTTCTGATTTTGATGTAAGCACTATTATGGAGAAGCTCTTGAGATTATTCCACTGGTATCGTCCACACCTCCATTTCAAAGCATCACTCAAACCATCCCAAAAATTGCATCATCTATTGCTCCAACTCAACCAATTGTCAACAAGGGGAGGTCATTACTTCATGCTCTTAAAACACACCCCCTTATGAACAACCAAGACTTGGATGAAAATACCATATTGGTTCAATCCATCCCATTGAATCCACTACACCCATATGTTCTTCTCACCTTTCATGACCCCAATGACCTCTCCTCTTTTCACGCAACACCGACATATCCTCTCAACACACAAACATCTCTCCCTATGACTTCGCAAGGAGAAAGTGGGCTATTTGGACAAGGGGGAGTCTTTGACCCCTCATCACCATATTTTCCTCAAGGGAACACACCACCCATTTTTCCACCACTTCCACCTTTTCCATTAACATCCACACCACTCCTTGGTTTAGGTGTAGCACCCCTCTGAATCGGTCCTTCTGGTTTGTTGGTGTAAGTGTTATTTGTGATTTTGTTGATAACTATGCCTTGTTCAATTAGCTAATTAAGTTAAATTGCGGTATCATGAGTAATCCGTTCATTCATTGAAATTTAGAGCACACAAAATTAAGTTAAATGGATTATATGTGCCTTGGAACATGGTTATATTGTTTTCAAAATTAGCAATTATCTTATTATATATGATTTTTCACTATTAGAACGGTGACTTGATCTATTTTATTTGTATGTATATAATTATATATGTATTTGAAAATATGAATGTAAAGCTTAGTTTTATTGGAAATTATTATGCAAGCAATTATTTGGAATATCGGTATTGGATACGTTAAGTTGTAATTTCAATATTACAATTTAAATATGCCATATATATGTGAATTTAGTAAGTGATATTATTTTGCAAATAAAACATAAAATAAAAATAAAAATTGCATATGTAAAAAGTAAATTGTATATATATGTACTTAATTACTAAATAAAAATAAATAAATAGTATATATATACATTATTAAGTTTTATTTCTTGAAGTGAGTAAAAGTGTTTTAAAAGGGATAATTATGTTGCTAATTGTCTGATTACTTAGCAATCAATTAGATAAATGATAAATAGAAATAAATGTTTATACATATATGAAATTGATATAATAATAATAATCTTGTGCAAGAAGCGAAAGTCTACACCTGCCACTTGCATGTACTCTCCACTTGCTTCAAGGAAACTCCTTCAACGTACCACGTGCCCTGTGTTTGTATCCTCTTTTGTGCAAGTTCATTGCATGGCATTCTTTCTTACAGAGGTTGTCTTTTGGGGGAAATGATCTGGCAGGTGTGCATTCCTTCCCGGGCCGGGGGGGGAGAGGGAAGCGGAACCATGTTTCTTGAGGGATTTCCATATCTTGTCCCGTAGCTCCCAATTCAGCACAGGTAGGAGAGGATGAACTAAATCGTCTAGTGAATGCTACATTATTCTTTGGTGTTAAAAATACAGGTATGATCCTTGATGCTGACTGCAAATTGTAGTTTTATTTATATTTATACCCATTATTCGTCTTACCTGAAAGTTTCTTAGCCATTTCTTCAACTGTAAACCGAGCCCTTCTGCTGTTCCTGAACAGATGTATGGAAAATATTATATGTCGCAGTAAACTTAATGTCCAGTCTTAAGCAGTGTCGCTGGAAATACCCAGCTTATATTCGCCTTCAACGCATAGGCCACCTCAGTTTAATGGGCATCATAGTAATACGGTGTAGGGGTCCCCAGACCAGTCTGTATGGGCATGAAGTTCGATCATGCACTCCTAATGATCAATTATATATGTAATGCAGTAAGGGTTGCGATTGTGTAAAGTATGTGTAGCCCCATCCTCCAAACACTCATGATTGCGCGCACCTATAACACACACACAACTTACAATATTAGGAAGATGTGTTTCAGAGTGCTTCATTGATTCACCGATTTTGAGAGCTTTCGTGCAAAACCCATTTTGTGCCCATGCTGCTATCCTTGTGTTTCATTCCTTAAGTTGACATCTCTTTGAGGCATTCTGGGAAACAGTTTGCACGCGTATATTTGGGTGATTGAAATCAAATAATCTCCCTGAAACCATCAACAAACTATCTCTGCTGCAACGTTTAGACTTTGGAGGGTGTATAAGTTTTAAATAATGTCCCTGTTACCATTTGAAACATATCACAACAGCAACACTTGAGCGTAGAAGACTGTAGAGGTGTGAATAGCCTCCCTAATATGTCAGCAACCTGTCACTGCTGCAGTACTTGAAAATAGAAAGTTGTAGAGTTTAAATAATCTCTCTGATTTCATTGTCAACCTGTCCCAGCCGCCACACTTGAACATAAGAGGAAGTTTAAGAGTTTATATAATCTCTCTGATTTCATTGTTAACCTGTCCCAGCCGCCGCACTTGAACGTAAGAGGAAGTTTGAGAGTTTAAATAATCTCTCTAATTTCATTGTTAACCTATCCTAGCCGCCGCACTTGAACATAAGAGGAAGTTTAAGAGTTTAAATAACCTGCTTGATTCCTTGGCAATCTATCATAGCTACAACACTTGAACATAGAAGGGTGTTAAAAGTTTAAATATCCTCCCTTAATTCTGTTGGTAAAGGCTATGGAATTTGCATTTCATCAAATCTAATTCATGCAAACTCTGCAATCCTAGCATTCTTTGAGACATCCCTTGAGGCATTTTGTAAAACAGTTTACACGTCCTTGCCTTTTCACCATAGATTGTATGCTTTTTACCAGGGTAGTTGGAAAGTATATATATAAAAATTTAATATTTTAGAATTTTTAGAGTCCGTGTGATACAGTCTTCCAAAGGAGATTTATTGTATTTTAGGGAAAAAATGCATAAATGCAATAGCCACCAAGTTTAGCCAACACACAAGAGAACTTGTCAATTGACATTTGTATCCTTACACCTGCGTTCATGTGTGACGCATAGGACACACATGTGCTTGTAGCCACAATCACCGACACGTATTTACACCCCTGTGCACCAGCTATGCATGGGCTTAAATTTGAGAAGCATACAGCTGTGCATGAATGGCCGAATTGCGTTTAAATTTCCGAGTTCATTGATATCTTCCAATGTTTCTCTCCGTCCCTTGTATTTCATTGTAGCATCTTGGATTCATATTGCTGCATAGGTATACGTAAGACCCAAAGCTTAGGAATATTTTTCTTAGTGGATGTATAATATACATTATGACAATTAAGGAAGCTAAGAGTAGTGACTATTTATAAACTTTTAAAAAGTAGTATTCACCTTGTGAGAATTTAAAGTAGTTATTATTTTATGAGAAACTTAGGGTAGTAATATTATTGGTTAAGACTGGTATTATGGTTACGCTTAAGTTTATTTTCTAGCACCCATTTCATAGTAAACAAAATTTATTAAATTTCAGTTAACTACACCTGTAGCTGAATGCTTGCATCTATGCTCATTATGAAAAGGAAAGAACAAACATAAATAAAGTGACACTTAGTTACACGTATTCCCCCTCACCTCTGTAAACAAAGAAGAATTAAGCTTTGATCTAAAAGTAAGAAAAAGACAAACAAGACTTCTAAAGCCTTTAAATAAATAAAAAATACAAGATGGAAACTTTCTGAGTATGGGAGGGCATGTTATAAGTAAGAATGACTTAGTTAAAATATAATTAGAGGCAAAAAGAAAAGAAATATATATCAAATAAGAAAGTTAAGTTTATTATATATTGTGAATTTAGTATATAATAAATAAATAAATAAGTGCCTTAGTTATTTTAAAAAGTGAGATTATATATTAATATAAGATGTTTATAAGAAAATAAATATTTTTGGATTTTACATAGGTTATGGTTTAGAATTATAAGGAAAGTTATAGTAGTACTATTGTTAATAGTGCTACTTGTTAATCTAACATTAATATTCATATTGATTTTAATAATAGGATTAATATTATTGATAAGGGTTGGTAAAAATAATCATGATGTTAATGACAATTGGTGCAAATATCATATTGGTATCGCGTGTTATTCACAACACCTTTAAAAATATGTAACCTAGATAAGGGGAATTGAATTAATTATATATAGGGCATTCATTGATACTCGTTATTTAGTTCATTTATTTATTTATCTTTTTTTTGAAGTAAACAAATTAGTTTGTGTTTTATTTAATGAATTTATATTATAGTGTCTTCAAATCATTCTTAAATGAGTCCTATAATGATGTACAAATAAAATTTAGAGATTATTCTAAATGACTTGGTAATAAATGAGTGAATGGCTGTTTTATAATTCCTATTATTTGAAATTTGGTGGTAGTATTTCTATAATCAAAAGAAAGGATTATGTTAGTTACTTATGTTTCTTTAGAAAATAAAATATAATGAATTGGTTTAGGATATTGATGGAACATGCAAGTGCAAATAGATATAGGGAAACTAGAAAGATGATTTAAATGTTTTGATTTGTTTTGATTTGTTTTGTTTTGATTATTTCTTTATGAATGATTAAATAAAATGTATTTGATTGTTTATTATTCTCTAGGGCTTAGTCATTGAGTGTATTCGTGTGTTTAAAGGCTGGTTTGATGATTTCATTTTGATGTGCCTACCCTTTTGAGTTTCTTGGTTGTAGGAAGTAATTCATATAATTAGTTATGTGGTTAGGATAGATTGAATTATTAGTGAAATAATGTTTTAGAGGGAAATGGCTTATTTATACTAAAAGTATTGGTTAAATGAATGAACTTCTTGCATTGATTCTTAAATTTTTTGTTCTATCTAATAATTAAAATAAGCTTAAGGTCAGGGAAGGAACTTGTAGAAGGGAATGTGTTTTCTTAAAAATTGTAATAGAATGTTTAGAACCTCATTGTCAAATAATATAGTTGTCATTGGGTTATAGGTTTTGGATAAAATTTGTTTTATCTTGTTAACAAATAGTTTCCTGGATGGATATAATAACCTTGATGATCTATCATGTGTATATTAAGAGAGGATAAGGATTTATTCTTCAATTTGATTAATTGAAAGTTTCTTATGATTTATTATTGTGAGTTAAAATGTCTTTGTAGTGAATGAATGGATAAAATGTAAATCGAACATCTATTAGTCTTTATGATTATGAGTGTTTTCATATATTTAAACGTGAATTTTTATGGTTATCATGATTGACTAGATTGATCTTTGAATTGAGATTGTGTATCATTGATTGTTGTCATTTTCATAATTGTTGTTTTTGTTAAGGGTGACTAGTTGCCGTATTGCAAGGGTATCTTGAGAGGAGAAATAGAGGTCTCCCTTGGATGCCTAGTTGAATTTGTGTCAGAATTGATTATGTTCACCTTGGTTGAATCTGAAGATCTCTTTATGATGATGCCACTTTCATTCTACTCCTTTCAATTTATGATTATGAAACTTATATAGTCATTTTGTGGTCCCATGATGTGAACCTTCCCTTTTTGTTAATTTTGATTCAGGGGACTTTATGCAATGGCTTTCTTGTAGTCATATTTTGGGATGGTTGGGAACCTGAGGAGTTGAATTACCTTCAATAGAAGTTTGTGGATTTTCAACATTTTAGACTTCTAGAGGCATTGGAGAAAACTTGAATTATATTGTTTTCCATGGTTGGACCTTTGTGATTCATTGATCCAATTTTTTATTTTGAATTTTCTAGGTGGTACCTCCCTTGTTCTTGTTTCAATGATATGGAATGGGTTTGCGAGATGGTTCTTGCCTCGCATGTTGTGAGTTATCTATACATTGATTTTTTTTATGTGAGATGAGGTACACCCCTTGCTTGTATTTAGTTTTGGTGCCGTAGGGAGAGTGGCTCTTCATGGGGGCCGATGCACAAAGGGGTTGTTTGGATAACCCATGGAAGAGTTTCTTAATCAAGTGATAATGTAATTAATTAACTAGTAGGTTGGGTAGATAAACACTAAATAAGATTAATTATGAGCCTCACCCATATCGTTAGTGCTTTCACAGACTAAGGATGGGATGAGAAGACCTGGTTGGTAAGATCATAGCCTTGTCCTCATGAAAGGTAAGTGGTTTTGCATGAGTCACCCTATGGAGCAGTCGCCTTGAGATAGGCAGCCTGGATAACCATAGATGGAGGCAGTACCTTGTGATAGGTTTCCTGGAAAATCCATGTAAGGCCATGCAATGACACTCTCCTACAATATCCGTTTATTTTTCTCTTGTTTGGTTGCCTCTGGGAGTGTTGATTGACTTGATGTTGTTGAGGCAATTGGTTCATGGTGTTTGTTGTTGAAGCCTCCTAGTTCTATCTTTACTATTGCACACATGCCTCATGGAAACTTGATTGATGTTAATGAAAGGTTCCCTTGTTATTTATTGGTGGTTGATATTGCGATTTCATTTGAAGGCTTTGGATTCTATTGTTGTTGGCACCTCTTATGGTTACTTAGTGTTGATCTATAATATTGGCATTTGGCTTCATTGGACTGTTTCATTATTTTGTTGTGCCTAGGTGATGACAATGTTATGGGTTGTTATCTTATGTCATTATCCTTGTTGTGGAGTTTGGTTTGTTTTTGGTTCATTTGACTATTTTTGGTTGAGGAAGGGGGATCTTTCTTGTCAACTCCTAGCATGGGGGGCGGACTTTCGAGTCCATGTGGTCGGGTGGAACGTGCTATGCACCCCATTGGGTCCCCAACCAAGGATCGAGATATACAGATTGTGCCACTTGCAGCGTCTCCAGAATTGTACCCAAGTTTGAGCCAGACTTGTTACTTTGTATTCACCTTTCCAATTTTATCATTCTATCTTATTGTATTGTTCCCATTCTTATTGGGAACACTTCTGTATCACTATCACTCTTGTATGATGTAACTTTTATTATCATTGTAATGAATGTAATCTTTGGCCTTAATTTATGCTCTTTGATGGATGCTTATCATGCTTGAAATGTATATTGATTCTTGGTAATATTTTGAGATTTCGTTTCACAGTGTGCAAATCTTAATGGTGTTGTATTTGTGGAAATATGTATAATTACATCCATAGATGTGATAGATGGTTTTATGTATGTTATGGTGTGGATGTTTGAATTTCGTCTAGTAATTTTAAATAATGGTTAAGTGGAATACTTGTGGTTAGTTAAACATCATATTGGTATGGTTTACATTAGTAATGTTGTCATGTGTACCCCAGGGGACGTGGTTTATGATGTAGATGTTTAACTACAAATTATGTGTTGGTTGTTCATGTTCATCATATGTATTGTTCTACTTTCAAAAAAAAAATTATTATGCTTTTACTGTAAGTTCTATAGTTGTCCTTTGGGGTTCGCGTGGCGGGGCGTTACATTAGGGCTCCCCCCTTTACCAACCATCAATCAATAGAATCAAAGCAACACCCCAATCATAAATCAAAACATCATACAAATTCCTCTGATCTTTCCATCGATATCACAACAAGTGGAAACCATCCAAGCAACCCAAGCAATCACTGCACTATCCATAAACGTGGTCTCTCAAGGACCAAGCGTATCAATAAAACCATCCACAAAACAAATCCCCATCATCAATACAATAGTACCTCTCATCACAACAAAAAACACCATTCTGAATCCACCACCACCACCACCACCATGAAATGTGGCCAACCAATATAGCATTACATTGCAAGCAGCTCAACAGGCCTATCAAAAGGCACTTCAATAGTTCCAAGCTCAACAAGCACAAAACATGCAAGTTGCACAACAAGCCACTCAACAAGCGCAAGCAAATCAAGCCAGACAACAAGCACAACAAGCTGCCCAAGCTCAAGCTTTGTTGCAACAACAACAAGCCACCCAAGCTGCCCAAGTTGTGCAAGCAACTCAAGAAACTCAAGTTGCACAAGCCACACAAGTTGCACAGGCTATCTAGGTTGCACAAGCAACACAACAAGTATAGGCTCAAGCTCAAGACCGATATCAAGCTCAACAAGCACAAGCACAAGCTTAGTACTAGGCACAACTACAAGTAGCTCGGTAGCAAGCATATCAACAAGCCCTACAACAATACCAAACACAACAAGAAGTAGCCCAATTACTAGCCCAACAACAAGCATTGATGGTACAACAACAATAAGATTAACAACAAGCGTTGTTGGCACAACAACAACAAGACCAAAAAAAAACATTGTTGGCACAATAGCAAATGCTGCATATCAACAAGCCTTGATCACACAATAGAGCTTGCAACAAATTCCCACTAACATACCCAACACTCCACCCATCACTCGAACCCCTTAACCACTTCAAAACACATTCACTCCACCCCCCCAATTTGCAAGATGACGTAACGGTCGACACAAATCAAGTTGCTCTCGTAAAAAGTTCTAGATCTCCAATCCAGGAAAATAATGAAAACACCAAGCAATTTGTGCCCCTATCCATTCAATAGGAGCCTTGTAATGGTACCATTTCCAAAGGGGTTTGAAATCCCTAAATTTGAAAAATATTGTAGGATGAGAAACCATGGAGATCACATTAGGGAATTTCAAGTCCATTGCATGGAGGTCACATATGATGATACATATATGATGTGGCTATTAGCTTGAAGTTTGGCTGGTCCTATCATGGAATGGTTCTCTCGCCTTACTCCTGGAATCAAAAAGTTCCAAGAGATTGTAGACACATTCATAAAGAACTACACATTCAATATAGGTATGGATGTGAGTCTAGAGGAACTATCCACTCTTAAACAAGCTAAGGGGGAATCATTCAATTGCTTTCTGCAACGATGGCGATCCAAGGTCAATAGGAGAAAATGGACCATGCCGAAAGACCAACGAGTTTGCACCATCATTGCCAATCATGAGAAAACCTTGGCATTCCATCTTAAGATGCAATGTATCACTACGTATGACCATTTGATCCCCAAGGCACTCAACATCGAACAAGCCCTTATTGCACAAGTGGGGACACCCACATATCCAAAACATCAAGACAACTGCCCATCCACCATCTATGATGAAAAATATTGCACGTGGGTGAAGAACATGAACGACACTAATGATGGTGTGGTGGATGTCAAGGTCATAATCAATTCTCCAAAACAAAACATGAAAACATAACAAAAACCACAAAACAACAATGAAAACAACACCCAAGATAACGCGGTATCACAACAAACACCCAACAATCACATCAAAAATTTGAATACTCAAGGAAGGCCACCTCCACGAAACAAATATCCCCCCAAGAAAAAATATACAATCCTTGGGGAACCAATTGAATCAGTCACATGAAGAAAATGGTAAACGAAAATCTCATCAAAATTCCCACTTATGAGAATTATCAAGAGCCCCAAGTGAAACCACCATGGTACAATGAGAACCACCTTTGTGATTTTCATAAAATCAAGGGGAACATAATAGCTAGTTGCATGAGGTTGAAAAATTTGATGGAATACCTCATCAACACCAAGGTCATAAACATTAAAAAACCAACTAGAAATCAAGATCTTAAAATATACATGAATTTGATGCCAGATCATAACAAAGGGAACAACCACAGAAAGACAAAGTATTCCAATTTAAACCATGTGTATGATCATGTTGTTGCATCCCTAGATGAATGGGTTACTGTTGTTAACATCAAGGGAGCCAGAGCTGATTGTGGAGTCACCACACAGTGGAAAAATTACCATTGCTGGGTCATCGTAGCCACCTAGCACATCCACCTCAAATACAAAATTCATTCCTAATGGCTACAATTTCTTGGACTAGTTAAAAGGAACCCTTGCTTAGATATCCATCATGGAGTTGCTGAAGATATCACCCACACATAAAAAAATCCTAGAAGAAGCATTGGCTTCATCCACCATCTCCGTGGATCTTGATTTTGACTAGTTTCAAGCTATGGTTGGACACATCACCACTCTGAATCTCCTAACATTCTTCGATCAGTACTTTTCCACCCTTGACCATCTCATAATCATGCACTCCATCTTGAAGTCCTGGTTCATAAAAACAAAGTCAAAAGGGTCTTGGTGGATGGGGGTACAGGTCTAAATATCTATTCACTCAAACTAATAAAGAATTTGGGATTCTTAGAGGATTCAATTGAAAAGGGTAAGGGTATCACAATCAAAGCATAAGATGATATGAAAGAGTGTCTTAGGGCACTATTCAACTCCTTATTCAAGTAGGTCCAACCATTATGGAAACCACATGCCAGGTCCTTGACCTTGATTTTCCTTATAACATCCTCCTGGGGAATTTGTGGATCCATGGGATGCAAGCTGTCACATCAACCTTCCATTAGTGCATCAAATTCCCATATCAAAATCAAGAGGTCATGGTCTATGGTGATCCCAAACCCTTTTCTTACTACAAGAATTTGGAAGCAAAATACTATAAAATTCCCTAAGTCCCAATGAACGATGAAGCTCCTATGACTCCATATGTAGACCCAGCTATGTTCCTCCACTTCTGAGACAAATACACTCACCATTCCTGATATCTCTGAAATCAAGGTCATTATCCAAGACAATGGGTGTGGGGATTATAAAATGAACAAAAATGCTTTCGTAATAGGAGAGTTGTAACCTCAATCTCCTAGGTCTCACGGGAAACCCCAACTAGATGAAACATCATCCCAAACCTTCAAAGTAGACCCTTCTAGATTTAGATGTTGGGGAGATCTAAGTTGGGAAGTGGTGGATGAAAAAGAAATATCAAGCTTGCTATACCAAGATGAAAGGCCCGCACCTAATCTTCCGATGGATGAGAGCAACAAAGGATTACAAATGATGCTTGGTATGGGCTATAACAAAAACAAGAAACTTGGATAGAATGATAATGGTCTTCTAGTACCTCTCATTCTAGAGAAGCATATGAGAAATATTGGCCTTGGGTTTACCCCTTCGAAGGTGACCATACTTGTCAAAGGTGCCTTAGTTAGAAAGTTCAAAACTCCCCCTCAACTATCAACATCCACCCTTCAGTTACCAATATCCACAAGTTGAGTCATAGATAACTTTACCTTCAACATAACTGATGTGTGTAGTAGTGATGAGGACCCCATAACTGACTTGCCTATTCTATTTGAGGATTCATCCCTTCTCATGATTAGTACCTTGTATTTTGAGTCAACCAGTCAAACCCATGAAATAAACTTAGTCTATCCCCAACTCATCGATTACGACCAACAAGGACCACCAATTTTGGACACATTCAAAAATGATGAGGAGCTCTCAAAATTCATGGGATTATGGGATAGGATACCATATGGAGATCAAAAATCTATATTTGACATCATATTGTTCACACATGCCTATTATGGGGAGGGCGGGTGCATGAAGATGGTCGCACTTTTGTGGCAAAATTTTTTTTTGGAAAGAGATAACATGAGTACGTTATAACGTGCTTGCGTTATGTTGTTTTAAAAGCAAAAAAAAAGTTAAAACTATCATTTTCTATTTACTGTTTCTCAGCTCTGCCTGCGGCCAAAAACTCTCACTTTCCGCTCGCGTTCTAGGAGGAAGTATTTCTACAAATTTTATCAACAACAGTTGGATTTGCTTTGAAAATATGGCGCCATGACGACAAAGAGGTGAGGGAGGTAAGTATTGTCTGCTATTTGTTTTGAATTTCTTAGTTTGAAATTGATTTTGTTTGTTTTAGTTTAGATTTGATTTTTTTTAAAAATTTGTAGGAAATCCTACAAATCCTCAACAAGAAGAGGAGGAAAATCCTTAACAACAAAATCCTCAAGAAATTCCTCAACAAAATCAACCTCCCCCACCAATCACTCAATACCCTCTTGGCACTCAAGAAAATATGAGGAGTGAAATTGACAACAATAGAAAACAACTTGAGGATCTTATCAGTAGGTTGAGTGATTCAAATGCTTCAACAAATAAGAATGTGTGAGAAAATTCATTGAAAGGAAGTGTTAAAAGTATAAAATTGCAAGTACCCAGCAAAATATACGGATGGAAAGAATGGAGGTGAAGGCTACAAGGCATATTCCCATGGCCGGGGCAAATTATCCATATAAGAAACAAGTATAGATTTAAAAATTACTAAAGGTGATTTGTGCTCTATATTCACTGACCCTAAAAAAAATCAAAATCTTACCCTCAATGTAAAGAGGTTTCCTATTCATTGGTGCCACCACCAAGAGATTAGGAACCATTTTTATGATAGATGGTATTTGGTCTTTGATTACCCACCATGTGATGGTGGCGAGTCCCGATATTTTTTGTTAGAAACTATACGGTGAGTTGGTAGGTGGACCAGGTCCCAGGTGGCTGGGGGTTCGAGGTGGGGGTTTGGGATCCAGGAATGAGCCGAGTTGCGAGTCTATCGACAGGGGGAGGCGGTACTGGGCGCTTCATGGCCCCATTGTTATGCCCTATTGTTGCAAAGGAGAGTCGGCATTAGAGACATTGCGGTGATCAGCGACTTTTGAATTCAAATGCATCATAATGGCCTCGTACAATGCCATCTAAGGGAGTCTTGGTGGTAGCCTTGAACCATGTGTAATCAATCTTAGAGGCTTGTTCATATGACTACCAAAGCTACGGGGAGGAATCCCCGTGTATGCTGCTAAATTGAGATGCCGTATCTTTACGCAAGATTTGTATCTGGCACGCCACCCACGAGGATCACGAATCTTTCCTTGAAGGATGGAAGGGCGATGACATTTTGCATTGTGCATATGGCATTGATAGTCGGGTAAAAGTCAACATGTTCATTGAATTTAATTTATTAAATTTTGATTCTAAAATGCATGATTAACTAATTTAGTTTTATTATTTTAATAAAATTGTAGGGTCACAGTGTTGAGACTGGATACACCGGTCCACCACCTACTTATTTCTGCAGTACACCTATCAGTGGGGTATGTAACTGGTAAACAATTATAAATTTATTACATGTTAATAACATTATTTTGCGGTGTTGTTTCATGCATGGCGAGTTTGGATGTTGAACAGGCTAATATTGGTGGTTTCAAGCAAACACCTCCTAGTGCCAGTGGATTCACTCAAACATACATGGAGGTAATAGAATAAAGAGAACTTAACTAATGAATTCTACTTAATAGATTTGTGTAGTTTATATTCATATTGTTGGCTACGTTGCATTACACATCATTCAACCTCAAAGCATTAGTACTTCAAATTCCATAACTAATAACTAGATGTTGATAAATGACAAAATTTCAACTGTACAATATAGTTGTTTAGAAAGTCAACATAAGCAACATGATGCAATTACTTCACATGGAGGCATGTGCTTGTAAAGGTGCACCACCACGACAAACTATGGATGCTTGGAAAAAATCTATGAAACCATAATAGTAAGCAATAACATAGACAAGGCAGTTAGTGATGCAGAGCATCATATCAAAACACTCAATCATAAGGGTACATCTGATGCAGAGCATCCAACAAACACCATCAACATCATTTCTTCAAGGGACTTCAATCACAAATAGAATAAGGAGAAGATCAAATATAATTTCATCATAAATCTACTTTTCATTCAACCAAAATCCACTCAAATTCTCTTAGCCATTCCATAGGCCATCATTCATCATTCCAATAATCAGTATTCCAATTGATTCATTCAAAGAAAAAACCATATTAAAGAAAACTTTGACTTAATCAATTAGATTCACATCATTCTCAACCACCATAAAAATAACATAAACTTGATTATTGACACTTGAACAATTCATCCTTTCATTTATTCACCAAGGAAACAAATCAATTAAACCATACCTCACTATTATCAGTCCATTATCAAGCACTATAATCACCATATTTTGACTGCAACAATCTATTTATAGGTTACAAACTCCTGCTACGACAAAATCTTGATTATCATCTTATGGTTAATCACCAATTTTCTCAAAGGGCTTCATAATAGTCACCCATCCAACCATCAAAGTCACCAAACTTGTCTTATACACCTTAAAAATTTTTAGTAACATCAATCATATCATTAGTTTGATAGTAACCAAGCACTCAATCATATCACAAAAGCTTTGAAAGGATACAAGTCAGAAATGTTGAAGATAGGAGAGATTGCCACC
>VDFB02171263.1:0-11805 GCA_007258455.2 Sequoia sempervirens | reverse complement strand
TGCACACAGAATACCTACTGTGATGGACAGTGACATGGTTGTTGTGATCAGTGATGGTAAACCCTAGCATTTTACATTCATGTCTCTATTGCTTGCAAGGATTGCTTTGAATTGAACTTTGTATACTTAAGCAGACTGGTGAAATTAGGCATGTTCCCCACTGTTTAATTTGAATGATAATAATTTCTTCTCATACAGGTGAGATGGTGGAGTGTGATAAGCCGTTGAAGTTGATGGAAAGGGAAGGATCATTATTTGGAAAGCTTGTGACAAAGTATTGGGCGCACACATCAGAAGCTTTTTATCATGCAGCAGCTAGTCAATGATATCTCTTTGAATGCAATATTTTACATCCAAGACTAATTTTATCATTATTTATCATTTTTTTGATGGTTGCATAATCGATGAATTTGTTTGTTACATTCCATCTGTCTAAGAACAACCATAAAGATATATTTTCTAAAATTCAGGAAGACTACTGTTTACAGTGAGCTCTTTTCTGTAGCAAATCAACTTTCCATTGATTCCAGAATATAACAGACAATGCTTTGAACTTTGGACAAAATTTAGCACCTAATTTTATGAATTCAAATATTTTCATAAGTACTCTCTTCTGTTTTCGGAATTTGAGCAGGAAGTGCAATGAGCTTTGGACAAGAGTGCTGCAAAATCTGAGTCTGCCTTCAGCTTCTTATTTTGCATAGAATGCACCAAAGATTCATTTCTTTAAATCAACGTGAGTGTTCTATAAAAGTGTCTCTTACTATATATTATATTTGAGCGACACATTTTTTTGTTCTAGAAAGTGGCAACATTGTATGGCCTAACAAATTACATATGTGAATTTCTGACTAGTGTTCAGAGATCTCAAATTTCAAATTTACTGTCATAATGGAAGTAATGACTGGAAAAACACCTAAAACCTGAACATCAAATCCAACTGGGATCGAAGGGGGTCTGACTATTTGAACAAAGTCTATTGGCTACATAACTTTTTCAGATTTTGCATCCATGGTGGCTATGCACTCATTATTTCAGTTTTATTATAGGAGAGGCCGGATTGATAAACTCATAAAATGTTGGCATGGAGAGCTGAAACTTATGAAGAATCAACCTCAAGCCATAGTTTATCTTAATAGAATCCATTAGAAGAAAAATATGGTTTGGTCTGGTTATGGATGCATTTGTAAGGAATACTGAAAACTTGAAATAGAGGCTGAGAGTGATTTCCAGCTGCCTATGATGAACATTTGATCTTTTTGCAAGGTTGATTATATTATTTTTTGAAACTGAGATGTCCAGTAATTATGACAGTAATAACTTACAGCTAAAAAAAAAAGGAAATTACATTAATGTCAATCAATGACCAGAGTAGGTCAATGTGACTTGAGAATACAACAAATTACAACATAGCATAAAAAGGTTAACAACACCCTAAAACTTAAAAACAACTAAAACACTGAAATAATGCAATAATTGAAAACATCACTGAAGATGCTTAACCCAAGATGGATATAAACCCTCGGCACTTTACAAACAGGCAGCTCTTTGATCCATGTACACATATAAATAGCCATATGAGAGCAAGGCAACCCAATGAAACATAAAACTAATGGAGAACAAATTCGGAGATCAAGACTAGTGATGAAAGTTGGATCATCTATATCAAAGCTTGGAGCAAAAGGGCTGGTAGTGTCACCATATGCTTCTACATTGGGGCCAACGGAAGGTTTGACAATGTTTATGGAAGAATGACCCAAGCTAAGAGAGCTTTGTTGGAAAATCAGAAATCTATGTACCCCAAGGATGTGTCCCCTATAGAATTGGACCCATTTCCTACAAAGGATTTTTCAAGGATGATGAGATAGGTAGGAAACATCCCCCTTCTTTGTACCCAAAATTTCAAGAAATTAGGAAATGTTTCTGGAATGCGAAAAAACAAATAGGCAATGACAGGGTATAATATGGGATGTCTAGACATCCCTCAATTGTTTTGGGGATGGCTAGCTGTCCCCTATGACCTAGTAATCAAAAGTCTTACATTTAAATAAAAAACACAAAATTATTAAAAATGAAGGGATGGGGAACAAGGAACCCCACATCCCTTTACACAAAACCTAAACCTAAAATTGAAACACTAATATCTAGAATAAATAAAAAGAAATCCATTTTGCCATTTTTCAACTTGTGAAGAGAAATACAAAGAAAGAGAACAATTGTAAGCAAAGAAGGGAACACCAATGAGAATAGGGCAAGAGAGATCTATTCATTTTCACAAATTCTTTTGCATTTTTTTTTGTTTTTTTGTCTAAGTTTCAAACACTCAGAAAGATTTTTTGTTTGTTTTTGTTTTATGTTTGCATTTGGAGCTGTATTTGAAATTTCAATAAAGAAAACAATGTGCAACAATGGGGGTAGTGAGGATGAAGATTCAAGAAATTCATATTCAATAAAGAGCTTCGAGTAGTAGAAGTAAATGTTGGAAGTTCTTTTGGAAATGGGAGTTTTGTAAAGATAGTTCTAATAACCCATTTGAATGCTCTTCTAAACTCCACAAAACTTATACAAAGGGTCCATTTGATCTAAAAAAACCCTCTTCTATAATTTGCAATAGTCATAGACAAGAGGAATAGTCTTACCTCTTGGTAGTCAAAAAAGTTGGTGGTCATGAATAGTGTCGTGTGGCTTCAACATAATCAAACTCCAACCATATGTGGAGATATTGATCCCAAAGATGCCACACAAGGGATTCGTTGGGCTCCATTGGATGAAGCAACCCTTCATAATGGAAGCTACTCAGACTCAAATTTTGATTTCAATGTAGTGTTACTAGATGTTGATTAGGGACAATTGCACATTTTTTATGTTTTTGTCATTTTGTAGTTGAAACTTGCATCCTTTGGGCATTTTGTTGAAATTTTTATATAATATATGTGTACATTGATAATGAAAGTACTTAAATTTTGTTAATTTGTTTGTCAACTCTCATGTGAAATCTAAACTCAACTCTAATGTTATGAATTAATGTTTCTATAATGCATATGATGTATGTCGTATCAATGCTATCATATAGATATTTGAATTCTTTTACATTTTTATTTGTTTCTAATGTTGTCCCTTGTCCCCTAAAAACTTGCTTCCCTAAAAATTTGTCCTAGAAACACACCCCTATCCCTTGTCATCCTTGTCTTGAAAACTTGGTGAAAAATAGTAAAAAAATCTAAGAGGAAGCAAGGTATCCCCTAAGAAAACTTTCCTAAAATCCATGAGTAGAAAACTTCAAGGGTAGAGAGGTAATGTGTGCCTCCACATGTATTGTGGTCAAGAAGTATAAATCCCTCAACACTAAAGAGAAGAAAAATTACCATGCCCCTTGTGAAAGTAAGAGTAGAGCACCCTAGCAATAGTACATGATTATGAACAAGGTCTTACTAACTTGTCTCCAATTGTGTGGAATGGAAGTAGTCAAGGGTTCATAACATATCCAACATATGGAGTGGATGAAAAAGGAGGCAGTCAGCCCTATAGCCCCAAAAAATCTCCATAAAGTTGTATATCTGAAGTTGACAATCTTTCCAAAGAAAAGTTCCAAGAACCTCTAATTTGGATTTGTAAAAGAAGCATAATAAAATTTCAACTTCACTACAAATAGTGATATGGCCAATGAATCTCATGGTAGGGTTGTACCACATTGAACAACATAAAATTAATGGACAAACAATTCCCCACCGAATGCTTGCATAAGGGGGATTGGAAGGAAGCCAAGTGTGTGGAAGATGCTTCCTGCACCAATCTAAGCAATAGAGAGTTACATAATTTTCTTAAACACCTTTACAATTATAGATTTAGATGCACATACATATTATAAATAGATAAAACAATGAAAAACATAACACATAATTTATGTGGGGAAAACCCTTTCGGGAGAAAAGCCTTACACTCCAAAACACAGCTCAATTATATTATTCAACAACAACAAACAAGTTACAATATAATTGCAAAGCTATGCTCTTGCTCAATTTTTGAGTAATTTAGGTAACATAACAATACTTCAACAAAACAAGAAACTACAACTCCAAAATACAAGTGCTCAATATATATGAGCTTACATTGCATTAATTAGAAATTTCTAAAATCGAATGCCAAAAGTTGAAGGTGCAACATGAATTTATTCTTCCATCTTGATGCTACAACTACTACATCAATCATGGGCATTTAAGATAATAATCCTCATTTTACATTGATTTTTCATTGATTATAACATCTTTCTACGCAAGAAAATGTCATACATGTTTGTGTTACCTTAATAGGAGAAGATTGGTTTGGTTATTTATAGGTATTTAGACTAGGGGTATTTCCTCCAATTCATCAAAAAAACCCCACATCTATATCTATACATTTATTTCCAAATATTTGATTATTATGGGCATTCTTTATAAACATGGATATAATGGTTTATTTCTCATATTTTTAGATAATAAGGAGAAACATATGGCTTTTAGACCCATGGAGGCATATATGGTGGTCATGTCAATGGTAAGATGTTGGTACATAAATTATTAATGGGATATTATTAAATCTAAAATGGAAAAAATATGCACAATATTTTGTTAAAAAATATTTACCTTGCAAAACACATTATAATCTCGAACATGGTCATGAGATTCTACCCTTCATTCTTCCTTGGTTATTTTTATATGAGAATTATATTTGGTGGGAAATATTGCCACTGATTCTTTAGAGGGCCATACTTTTATCACCACAACTATAAACTATTTTACAAAGTGGGTAGAGGCCATTCATGTTAATTCTATGAGAGTCCTTATTCTTTGGCTTATGACATTGATGTCATTATGCCTTTTGAGTTAGAGTTTTCATCATTGTGGCTATCCCCTTGAGACATTATTGATGATAACACATTGAGGGATTATTAAGTGCAAGAGCTAGAGAAATTAGATGAGTGATGTGTTCATGATTTAGATATTTTGAGAGTTAATTAGTGGTGACTAAAGAAAACCTACAATAATCATATCATAGAATTATATTTTCAGATTGTTTATTTGTTCCTTCAAGAAAACATAAAAAATATGAGTGCAAGAGAAGAGTGAAGAGGCAAATTCCAATCAAAATGATTGGGACCATTTTTTTATATCCAAGTATGGAACAAGAGATTTTGGATCACCTTTCATCCATTTAAAGATCTAATTAATATCATGCATTTGTGATTCTACTACAATTTAGGGTTTTTTATTGTATATTGTTTACAATTTCAAATTATTATTGTTTCAAAAGGCTCTAGTTTTAAATGGTTTAGAATTTTAGATAGTTTTAATTTTTGGATGGTTACATTTTTAAATTTCTTTAATTTTAAGTTGTTAAGTATTTTCAAATGGCTATAGTTTTAGAGGATTTATACGTTTATATAGCTTCAATTTTAGATGGTTTATACATTCATATGGTTTTAATAGTTAGATAGGTTTTATTTTTAAATGGTTATAGTTTTTAGATAGTTTACAACTTTAGTGGGTTTTAATTATCACAGTATTGTAAATGGTTATAATTTTAAATAGCTTTAATTTTTAGATAGGTAAATATTAAGAAACTACTCTTTCAAATGGATAACATTTGAACTCAAGAAAATTTAGTTAATAAATATGTAGATACTTTTTGCATAAACCTTATGAAGACATCAAACAATTATCTAATCTAAGAAAGTTTTAGCAACATTTCATCATGTAAAACAACTCTTAGAAAAGAACAAGAATGGGAGAAGAAGAATAAAAAAACCATGGAAAGAGTGACATATATATAACCTTGGAAATACCTTTTAGGAGAAACTAAACCACCAAAGCACATACACCTAATGTATTATTCAACAACAATGTTACAAGATATTTACAAAGCTATTATCCTTCAATGAGTTCAACATTCTTAAATCCTAGAGGAAAATTAGCAACACAAGCCTACAAGAAATAAATCATAATACCTCCATCTCAAGCCCTCAATATAGAGTCTTAAGGAGGCCAATAAAACCACCAAACTATAATACCACAAGGCCAAAATACCATGACAAGAATTCGCATGATCCACTAGAAGAGAGTGGCCTCTAAAATAAAATGTAACTCCTATCCTATAACATCTTTGAGAATTATGAATTAGAGTGTCATATGTAAGTCAAATACGCTCCATATAGGCACTAATTACACTTGTTACACCCCCTTACACTTGACTAATATAGTTGATCAAAATATGCTCTTACAAGTTCACTAGTAACCCCCTCATCAGTGCCTCATTGCAACAATATTTCTAAGTACTCATAGAATAATAACATAATTACATATGTCCCCACCCTCACATGGGCATCTCATTTTCCCACTCCATGATTCTTTGTGGTGTATTCATAATGAACCATTTACAAACAATTAAGTTTCATTAGACCTTAAGTCATTTAAAATGTGTATCATACCTAATACTAATATTCTCCTGTTTGGTATTCACATTGTAAAATCTTAAGGGGTTTCAACAAAATCAAATAACTATAAGGGATGGAATGCCTATAGCCAATATTTTAGACTTCCCTATGCTCATGGACTTCACCAAGCAACCTAACTAGAACTACACCTTTCCATGCTAGTGACACTTTAACTATCACATGGATCACAAATGTATCCCACTATACACTAAAATACAAACATAAAATCTGAATCCAAACTACAAAGTAACATGCCCAATTAGTTTCCATATACTCAACTCTATAGTTGTAATAATGACAATAGCCTATTACTAACTCATCTAACTAACTGAACCACAAAAAAGAGATATCCCTTTGTAAACCTCCTACTGTATATATATCTTACTCAACCTATAACCACAATTCCTTGTATATATATTGTCCTACACAAATTAGTTTTCATTGATAGAAAAATAACTAAAGACCCACTATACTCAAATACAATAAAGCTTGTCCAATATGGATACATATACCTCTCTATCAATCCAACTACATGATAAATATTTAGTCCAATACCAACCATAACATACAAAACTACACCAAAAAAACATGTAAAGGACATGACTCATTTCATGCATAACATCTAGTATTTAAGAGCACCTATAAATATACAAATTATCAAACTAAATTATAGCAAAAGAGTGTTAGATAGAACCAAAAAAGAATTCTCACTTTCTCTCCATTGATCTCCACGTCAAGAAAACTGAGCTCTCCTAGGTTCTTCACATAAAATAGAAAAATGAGACTAAAAATTCCTAATCACATACACACTATTATTAAAAATAATTATGTAATAATAATAATGATCATCAAAATATGTTTGAGAAAAACATAGTGATCTGACAAGCTCTACAAAAATCTCAATTACAAAAATATGTATCAAACAATTCAAGGATAAAATAAAAGTAAACCAAAGATAAATATCTTGTACAAATCAGGTCATGCCCATCCAATTACACAAAAAAGATCTCTAGCTATGACAAATAGATCTCCACCTCTAAATACCCATATATAAAATTCATCTCAACATTTAAGTGTTCAACCCAAAGGAAAAATATAACAATAATAGATGAAAAAGATGCAATATTCTCAAATAAAAATAAAAAATACTAACATTCATTCTCATAACTAGGGAATAAGCCTTGTAGACACCTAAAAATGTCTTAAGCATATCACACACAAGATTTCACACATTACACCATTTCTCTCCTAACTCACCTATCTTCATCTATTTAATTAAATAATGTCAATTGTTTAATTAAATTCACTATTTTCTCCTATTAATCGAATACTTAATTTTATTTGATTAATTCATCATCTTCACACTATTTTTCTTCTCTTTTGATTAAATAATGCAAATTATTTAGTTAAATGTCATAAATCCTCTTTGATTAAATAATTCCTAATTGTTTAATTAAAGTCTTTAATTTCTCACTTGCACAATTAAATATTTTTTAAATTGTTCAATTGGTTAATTCACTCCAATCATTCAAAGAATATTCTCATGGAATATTTCCTTTTTCAAATTCAAATATTTCCCCCCACATGGAAATATCTCCCACATGCTCCTAAAATTAAGGGATTTGTTGTTGTCTCAAGCAATTTGGACCTTTGATTAAAATCCTTGATCCATGTCATTATGCATTATCAATCCTTGATTTGATCTTTGATCCGTGTCATCATCTCTCCTTCAATTTCATCCTTTGATTAGCCAGTTCAATCTCAACCATTGATTCATTCCATAAATCTATAAATAGTCTTCATTTTACATGAATTATCAATTCACAAGCATTCAAGTAACCAAACACTACTCATTTTCACACTCATCCTTAAGCCAATTACATTTGTGAAACACCATTATCATCAGCCTTTGAAGATTTTGCATCATCAACCATGGATTAGGCTTGAAGCTAAACACTCCACATCCATTCCAACTCTAATCCCCCAATGGGATTGAGGTTTGCATTTGCTAATCAGGTTTTTAATTGATTGCTTTGGTATTTCATGTTTCAATTGCAACTTATTTAGTAATTATGAAGAATCTCATTGAATATGGTTTAATGTGGTCAATTTCTTGTTTACTTGGTTTATTTCAATTGTATTTGATCATATTACCTAACCATGTTACATTTTTGGCACCTGGTGGGACCCACATCCCTAGCTAACTTGTTTTTGTTTGTTTATCTAACATTGCAAGTACCAGAGGTAGAGGGATGCATATGCAACTAAGTAGACTGACACATTTGCAAATAGCGACGCCTTTGCAAGTCAAAGGTCTACACCTTTACAAATAATGACACTTTTGCTAATATATTTTCTTTTCTATTTGCAGGTGATAGGTTGATGCCTTTGTAGTACAATGACACATCTGCCAAACTTTGATGTCTATGTAGGTTTACTAGACTGACACATTTTCATGATAGAGTAGTGCCTTTGCATGACAGAGCAACACCTTTGTAGGTATATCAAGCAGCTTAAGTTTTAGGGTTTCATTTGATTTCAATTTTCTTTTTCATCTAACCCTAACACGTTTTTTGTTCTCTGTTTTCTAGCTTATGAGGCTAACATTTGTAGGGAACTTCATGAAGCATGGATCAATTCAAAAAGTGTCTATTAACACTTATTTGAAGGAATGAAGCATGGTTCAAGTCGAAAAGTGTTTATTAACACTTGTTTGAAGGAATAATCTTAAGGCCATTTCACTTTTATGCATTATATAGATTCACATTTATCTTTAGTGCATTAAAATAAACCATGCAAATCAAACATTTACTTTGGACTTAAAAAGAACAACAATCTTCATCATTTCCTTTTGGTTTAAAATGAATCAAACATTTACTTTGGTGCCCCTAAAATGAATGATTGTATTCTTTTTCTATCGTGCTTGGTGATTTCTAGATGTGTATCCTCTCCCCTTGTGCGTAGTGCAATCTTGGGTGAAGAGAAGCATCTTTAGCTTACATTTCATATTCATTGTTAGATGAAGGAGTTGTTATGTATCCTCTCCCCTTGCACCTAGTGCGATCTTGGGTGAAGAGAAATAGTAACGTCAATCCTTCCCCTTTTTTTAAGTAGGAGGCTTGCCTTGGGTCACGTCCTTATAGAGAACCCAAGGGATCAACCTCAAGTGAAATTTTCAAACATGCTATACAAATTAGACAAGAGTGAAAGTTGTAGTTCAATACACACATGTAGCGTACTAGACTTTCACTAGGGGACTATGGTTTTTTGATTCCTCGAGGAGATGTCTATGTAGTTGGCGGTGTTCATCGATGATCTACCCATTGTGAAGCATTGTTTTTAGAGGCCTGAGACTATCAAACATCTTCTATTAGTGATGTAATGGGATAGCATCATCCCATGAAGTTACTTTCTATGTACTGACCATAGTTGAGGCGACAAAATTCCTTGCAAGTAACTTTTCCTTCCAAGGTAAGAGGTGTGTCATGTAGGTGTGAATACTCTAGTTTCCCATTCTATATTCTATGTGCAGTATTTTATTGAAGTGGGCCCTCTTTTAGAAGATAAACCAAATCTAACTACTAAATAGATTGTACTTCATGGTGTGTTTTCATGTGGATACCTTGTGACACCAATTAGTGTGTTCTCATGGAGGAGGAACACACAAAAGACACCTATTCACCTAATTGTTTTAGTCCACATGTCCTATACTGTGTTTTTCACAAGTCAAAACATCAAAGAATTAGGTCAACTCACATTTTGAAGATCCACTTGATAGGTCGATGTATCTACATGAACAATGTGATGCCTTTTCACAAATTGACGATTCTATTTTTATCAAAACATTGCTCTTGTTTGCACATCGATGCGTTTGCAATCACAATTTTTTTTCAGGGATAAGAGAAGTTTGTATAACAATGCATTTTTTTGGATAGTCCTACTCTTCTTTCTAATAACTAAACCTTTACAAATACCGACATCTTTGTAAAACAATAAGTGATGCCTTTGCCAAAATTTAAAAACAACCTTGAAAAAATTATCTAATTTTATCTTACAAACACTCAATGGTTTTAAATTAATGTTGTAGACACGTAAAATATCTGATTGACATTGTGCATCGATCCCAACTACTAACACCGTTCATCCTGAATCATCCCTGGTCTAACCATTTAATCAAATTCCCCTTATCGATTAAATTCATCAATATTCCTCTCTTAATTAAATAAATCATTTTATCTAATTCAAGTCACTTCTTTTGTTAATTAAATCAATCCATCTGATCTAATTATCCCTATTTAATTAAATAATCAATTTATTTGATTAAATCTCTAAAGTCTATCCATTAAATTAAATAAATTAAAACCTTATTTGATTTAATCTAACACCATCTCTTTTAATTAAATAAATCAAAATCCTTATTTAATTAGTCTCTTATCATATTCCTCTCTTATTTGATTTAAATAAATCCATAAATTTGAGTCAAATAGGTCACATCATCTAATCTCTCATTAAATTAATTAACCCTTGATTAATTTAATTCTTATCATGTCCCATCCTCTAGATTTTGAAGTTGCATATGAAAATAGATTTAATTCATTTTATTAAATCTCTATTTTCCTCACAAGTCATCTTTTGAATATTCTCCAAGTTTGAATTCAAAAAATCTCCAAGTCAACATATCCAACAAGGCACAACTTCATCTTACATGTCCTTTTCCTTGAGCCAAGTGGCACTTATTGCATTTTCCCTTCCCTCTTACAAGTCATTTCAACAAATTTGAAATTCAAAAATATGCATTTATTGGCACAATCCCCAAATCTTGCACATCCTCCATCCACTCATGGATTGACAAGTGGCATCTTGCCATTAGATGAATGTTAGTCTCACATTGCTCAAATTTGGACATTCATCCATCTCGGAATTCTATAAATAAAGAGCTCATATCCTCATTTTATCATCCACAAATTAGGCAAAGTTATTATGCTAAAATATTTAGCCATTTCCATCAAATATCATTGAGTTCTTAGCTAGGTTTTTGTAGATTTTAGCTTGGAGCACTCTTCAACATCAACAAAGTGGATCAAATCTCTTCATCACATCAATCTTGCATCATAGGAATTGGGAAAGGGCCAATTTTCACATCAAATTGGCACCAATTCCCCCATGGGATCATGAGTTTGCTTACTTAATTAGGATTCAATCTTTGTTTTGTCATTTCCATTGTGTTCTTCATTATTTTCTTCTTAATTTGAGTTTTGTAAATGGATTTCATGGGGAATCCTTGTTCATGCTTGCAATTGACTAACTAATGTGTTTATTCATTGTGTTTTGCA
>VDFB02171262.1:42829-69452 GCA_007258455.2 Sequoia sempervirens | reverse complement strand
GGGAACACACTACTGGACGAGGATCTTCTAGAAGACTGAGTATGGAGCATTTATTGCATTTGCTATTTTGGGAGTGAGTGGGAATCTTAGATTCATTTAATGTACCACTCCCTATTCTGGCAGTTTTTAGGGTTAGGGCTGAGGTGGCACGATTCTGGCCCCTCTATTGATTGTAACCCTAGCCGTCCTTTGGGACTTGGCTAGCTATAAAAGGGGGAGTCCCCCCTCATTTGTAAGGCATCAGATTAGAATTAGAGATCAGAGATTAGATCAGAGCTAGAGATTGTTGAGTAGAGCTAGATAGTGTAGAGCATTTTGCATAATTTGGAGAAGAAAGAAAGTTTTCCTTTTGAAAACTTTTGAAGAGACTGTTGTGTAACACATTTTGTGATAATAGATCTTTTCATTGATGATGGAATTTGTCTTGTCATGAAATGCTAGCAAGGTTTCTTCTTCCTTTCGTATCCAAGTAGATTAAATTCATGCAAGTAGCTTACTTTGGTGTGTGGTGTTTCATTGAGATAGTTTCATTTTATTCCATACCACTAGCGGCTTGTTGATGATAAGTCTGCCTTGCGTGGTCAACTGGACATTATCTTGTGCTTGACTTCGGTTATGGCTTACATACTTATATGCGTTGTTCTGATGGTGTACGTATGTTAAACTATAACTTGAATACCTTTCGCTATCCCCTTTGAAGATTGCACCGATTTTGCTGAGGCTGTCCGACGGAGGCTAGGTGAAATCTGGTTGGAGTCTATTGAGACGAAGCCCCACATACCTTGCATTTAGAATAGAGTACAAATTTATTAGGCCCTTTCCCTTTTACTTTCCGCATACTTCTTGTTAGTTTTAGAAAAGGATACACATTGCCAAATCATACACGTAAGAATCCCCTTCAAATTACATATCAACTGCTAACTGCGAGAAGTCTGAACAACTACGTAAGTCCCCTTGACATACCAGCAATATCACATCAAGCCAAACTGAGCCTATCCGCACTAAAGGAACCTTGGAGTTGAACGCACGAACTTTCTGGCAATCTTAGCGTGCGGAATACTTTGATCAAGAGAGAATAGAGCGTCCGTTGGGCGACTTTGTTCTGTGTTGGTGCGGTCTCAAAAACCACGTCAACAAGACCCTTGATTTTCGCCTGCCTGGAGGCGTTCTCCTTGACAGCTTCATTATTGGTAGCCTTAGCTGCACCCTTGCTAGTTCCAGCAGCATCAGCCATCTGCAAAACAGAAAGCGAACATTACTCCATCAACTTTTTAAAATAAAAATCACGTGAGGCGGCTGGCGGTTGGAGTTGGCTGCAAAAATAAACGCAAGTTAGTACCCTCAACAGCCAACTTTGACTTCTCGAGAATTAAACTTCAACCCTCAACAACTTGCAGCCAAAATAAATATTCAACTTCTCGCAAGAAATTAACTCTATCGATTTCAACTTCGGACAAAGCGTGTTAAGTCTCAGCAATATTTAAATCAGCAATTTCGAATATTTAAAATCAGCAAGCTTCAAATGACAAATTACCAAGTTCGAAATCAGCTCTTCGACAGTTATACATCAGCAACTTCGAAGAGTTTTTTTAAAAAAAAGTCAGAGAGTTTTTTTAAACGAGCGAGTTTAAATCAGCAACTTTGACAAATTAAAATCAACTTTTCGAGAGTTATAAATCAGCAACTTCGAAAAGCAATCAAAAATCAGCACTTCGAAAATTATAAAACAGCAACTTCGAAGGCTTTAACAAATTTAAACTCGACATGATTCAAACATCCAACAACCTCCAAACAACTTCGAAAAATTAAAGCTCAAGCAACTCCGCATTCAAACAATTTCAACTTTCAGCATAAATAAACGATTTCAGCTTTCTAACTCTCAAGCATTTGGACTTTCAGCAAAATAAAAAGCTTCAGCAACTTTGAATACATACCTCAGCAACGTGAAGAAATAAAAATGCTAAACCCTTCAAACTTTACTTCAAAGCACTTCGCAACTTGCAACCCCGAACTTAGCAACTTCAAGGAATCAACTCTCAGCAATTTCGATCTCTTGCAAAAATCGAACTTAGCACCTCAATCCTTCAGCAACTCTCAAATGAAATCTCACAACTCAACTTGCCAGCATAAATTTTAACTTCGAATCTTGTGAGACGAGAATGAAAATCTTCAGAGTTTTATAGCAAAAGATTGGCGCTAATTTTAGCAGATGCCTTTTATTCCCTTCATCATGACTGACGCGTTTGCTAATTTTAAAAGGGAATATTCCAGTCGTCAGGCAGTTATTATGGCAATTTACTATTCGGGGAGATTCTTTCCTCGATTTAAATTTACAATTCCCTCCCGACTGCCAGTTACCTCCAGTGATTTGGAGAAAATCATTTTTCCATCGATTTGAAGTTATCTTGACTGCATTTTAAAATGGCACATTTAATTTATTAAAATTTTAATTTAATCGCCATTTTAATTTATTTCTTCAACGTATTTTAAATATTCGATATCACTCATCAAAACTGGCTAGGCATAATTTTATTTTCCATCCGTAATTGACTTCCAAAATAAATTCCCCTTGTTAAAATCATCCGAATTTTAAAATTTCATGGGTTAAAATCGAAAGGGGAATTAAATATTAAACTTAGGAAAATAATTAATTAATTAATTAAATTAATTTCTCCGTCTTGCTAAAAGAAAATTTAATTTCTTCCAAATGCCATAGAGAATTCTCCTTTAATCATGCTGAGAAAATTTTAAGTGCCTTCAAAGTCCAAAATTTTAAAATTTAATCTCCATTTGATTTCAAACGCCTTTTAATTTATTTCCTTGATTTTTATAAACGCCTTAGGCAAATTTTAAATTTCCATTTGATTTCTTAAGGGCGCAATTTGAAGGGGAGACTTTTAAATCAATCAGGCAAATTTTGTTCAATCACCAGTGGCGCACTTGGTCCCTCCGACTTCAACTTTGTCACAGGCGTATTCCAGAGTGTTGAGTTTTAATTTGCACGACTTAGATCAATTTCAAATCATGCCTTCTTTAAGGCGCATTTGGAGGAGTCTCCATCCAGTTTTGACTAGGGGCGCATTTTGACCCATACACATTCATTTTCAACCTTTAGGCGCATTTGAAACTTCCACTTTTGGTGGGCGCAAATCACTATGTCAACTTTCACTTCCAAAACTTCAAGGGCGCATATGACCTATCCAACTTTCATTTCCAACACTTAAACTTTTTAGCAACATCTTTGCTCTCCAGGCGCATTCAACAGGCTCTTCTTCCAATTTCAAGGACTTAGAATAATATTTTAAGTTCTCTCTTTACTTGGTAGGCGCATTTCAGCCATGGAACTTCCAGTTTTCAATTTGGAAATTTAGACAAATTCCTATCCTTAAAGCTCAGGGGCGCAAATAGCCTAGGGAGCATCAAGTTTCAACACTTAGCACGTTTCCAACCTCCCTCTTCCACTAAGGCGCATCTGGGGTCTTCTACTTCCAATTTTGAGAAATTTTCAACCTCCTTCAGGCTTGCAAGGGCGCAAATGGAGGGGTCTTCTTTCATTTTTCAAACACTTCAGGAATTTTGATCTGCCTTTGGCCTTTTAAAGCAAGTTTTGATGCTGGACCCGAAAAATTATCAAACTTGGTGGATTTCTTGCCCTTTGCTAAATTTAGGGTGTTTTGATCATGCTAACCCTAATTTGCTATTTTTAGAAAGTTTTTCAATTTTGCACTTCAAGCTAATTTCAAGCTTCAAAAGGCTGGATTTTACTTTGTTCGGATCCTGGTGACATGATTGAGCCGCCGGTGCCCGGTACTCGTATGCCTCTGCTATTTTTAGCAACCTGCCAAAAATAGTAAATGTTCAAAATGAGCCCAAATTTCATGTGCTGAATGCCCGAAGTGTAACGATCATAGCTGGATGCTGCTTTTGTTTGACTGTCCTGTTCCGACCTTTGAATTTAGGAAACCCTAATTCTTCTATACCAACCTACTAAAAATAGCAAGTGCTTGGTTTTCCATCTTCTGCAACTCCGTTAGCCTTGAAATTCACGCCAAAGATCTTTCATCACACGTTTGACTTGTTTAAACTGAGACTTGATGTCAACCTGCCATTTATAGTTGTTTCTAGAGTGACTTACTATTTATAGTAAGTGCTCGTTTCTGAGGCTTCCTTAGCTCCGTTTGACCTGAAATTTGGACAGCGTGATTGTCGGTGAATTTTCCTGTTTGCGCTAGCGCCCGAGATCAACTTTCTATTTATAGCCTGCGTCTGGAACACCTTGCTAAAAATAGCAAGTTCTCCGATTGCCTTCAAATTTTGCCAGCAGATTCTCGGAAGGATGCTGATCATGATGGATACCTCAGTTTTGAGCATTTTGGTGTCTGACTCCTCATTTTTAGCTCTCAAGCTCGAAACCCTAATTTTATGCATGTTCCTTAGATGAGCTCCGTTTGATCTTGTTTCAGTTGCATGATGATCGATTTGCAGTCCTGAAGTGCTGAACAACTGTCCAAGTGGTACCTGCTAAAAATAGAAAGTGGCCGAAAAAGTGACCGACCAGCTGCTGGATGAATTTGCATGTCACACTGCCTGAAGAATCTCGAAAAACCCAGAAAAACCCAGAAAAATCTCCAACATGCAAGCACTGGCTAAAAATAGTAAGTTCCTGAAAAGTGATCAGTTTCGCTTGCATGTTACACCATTATGTAAGCTCTTGAAAACCTGCAAAGAATATGCCGACATAAGTACCGAAAAGTCTCCAGATGCAAACTCCTAATATCCTCTTCAAAGGTCGAAAGGCCTAGTTGTCATCCCGCTTTGTATGTCATATCATCATGTATGGGTCTCAAAACCTGTGAAGAATCTCTCCGGACATGCAAAGAAAAACTCTGCATCTGAGCCCTGAAATTTGTCCCGGAAGCAGGACTGCTAAAAATAGAAAGTAGTCTGTTTTCGCTCAAATTTTGCACGTGCTCTGAATGCCGTGTGACTGTCGGAATCTCAAAATAGCTGATAAATTTCCTGTAATTTCACACTTACTAAAAATAGTAAGTACCTCAGAATCGGATGAAAACTTGCTGAGAGCCTGCTAGAAGCATACTGACAACAATGTTAGTCTCAATTTTCAATTTATTCACTTCGTTTAACCTTGAACTGACTAGAAGGATGGAAACCCTAATTTCAGACTTGGCCAAATTTCACTTGTTTAAGCTCAAAGACGGGAATGTCCCAGAAAGATAGACAGAACGAGAGAGAGACAAAAACAAACCAACAAGCAAAGCCAAAATTAGGGGGTCCCCATTTGCAATGGGGCGATGTGTGAAAAACGTCACAACACATCCAAGGCTCAAAAATGAATGATTGTGCACAACCACCAACTCTGCTCAGCATCATAATGAGGTCACAATATTCTTGCTTCAGGTCATCCGCTATGATTTGCTTCGGCAGCTTTGTACGAGAAGGCTTGGGAGTGCTCATCCAGTGAGTGTTAATTGTCTCCGTGCATCTCTCGAATGCTGAAGCGTACATTCGCTCAACTAGCTCTCTGGACTTGTAGACCATATTTCTGTGCATCGGGATCCCGAAAGCTTCACCGATGGCTGCTGGAGTAAGATTGGCTAGCACTTGGCCATCTGGTGACATGATTGACCTGTGATCCTTCTCATAATAATTGGCACACTCCATCATCAGCTCCGAGCACTGAATGGCTGGTGGGAAACCAGCAGCTACATACAATCCGCTTCGAACAATATTGTGCGAAGTAGTCGAAGGCCGATGACTCCCAATCCCCAACATCCTGTTTTTGAAGGCCTCAAGGTTGACGGAGCCCAGGTTGGTGTCTGTCAGCTTGCCCAACTTTGAAATAAATTTTGACTCTGGCATGAATGTCTTACTCAGCTTCTTGATCACAGCCTGCCTGGATGCACCATTGTTGTCTTTTCCAGTCGCCCTTGCCTCAGCCATCTGCAAACAATAAACATTCATCAGCAATTTGATTTATAAAATAAATAAGGTACCTTGCAGGGCTGCCAGTCGACTTTTAAAATTTTGAGAAGTTGCAATATTCAATTCTTCCGCAAACCTCAACTTCTCCTTCACAAGATTTCGAACTTCAACACTTAGAAAAGACTTCTAAGTGAACTTCAGTGACTTCACTATTCTTCAGCAACTCCAATTAGCAATCAGCAAGCTCACACCTTGGTAAATTCGTACTTCTTACTTGGCAAATGCGCACGTCACAAGCTTCAGCAACTTTGAATACTTCTTTCAACAAGTTCGCACCTTTCAGACAATTTGAAATTCTCCACCTCAAGGCGTCCCTCTTAGCATCAGCAACTTCAAATTTTGATCAGCAACAAATCAAACTTTAGCAATCAGCAAGTGTGCCCTTCTTGACTTCTGCAATAGCAATTCTCCAGCACTTGCACTGGCAACTCAAGGCGTCCCTCTCCAGAAGTCTCAGCAATTTTAATTTTGAACTTCAGCAAACTCCAGTCCTCATCAGAATTTCGAACTCTTCAAGCTTCAACAATTCCTAGCAACAAGCTTCAGAGCAAATTCGACTTCTTCAACTGTGAGAAACAAGTGAGAGACTTCTTAATTTTATAGCCCAAAATCGAATTCTAGAAGGGGCCAATTTTAGCCAGTACATTTAATTTCCACTACTCCACTTCAAGAATTCGAATTTTCCCTCTCTGGTATTTCTGACACTTGTCTCTTGTCGTCAGGAATCTTATTCTTCTAGAAGTTCAACTTTGACTGGCATCTTTGAATTTGCTCTCGAAAAATTTAATTTAAATCCATCTTTTTGATTCACCAGTCGGAGCTCTGTCATTTGAACTCGAATTTAACTCCCCATCAGCTCTGGAAATTCATTATCGAAGAATTCAATCAAAATTATCTAGGCAACTTGCTTCAAATCCATTATTCGGAGAAATTCATTTTGAAAACACATTTTATTCATCTTGCCTTAGAGAATTTAAAATTTTCCCTTAGGAAAATTCACAATTTGAGCACTGATTAAATTCTTCACTGAAAAAGTGTCAGCGAAGTGCGGAAGACTTGGAAATCCATCTATCATTGCAAATGTTCAGTACCCAGAAGAGAATTTTCTTCAGAATGCTTCGAATCCATGGGTGCCCAACGAACGGGTTCATTTAATTTTTTAAATTTTGAACCTTAGAAAATGTTATTTTATCAGATTAAATCCATTCTTCGCCTGTGATCATCCTGTGTTGCTCTCACTTGAGGAACTTTGAGTTCATCCTGCATTATCACCATTCTCTGTCTTCACCACTGAGAAAATTTGCTCGTGCTTTACGAAGAAAAAATTCACCACCTTGAGCTCCAGGCGTATTTTCTAAGGAAGGAAATATTTGCCTTAGAAAATACTTTAAATCATCTTGCACTTTGAAAATTTGCCTTAGAAATTATTTTCGTTTGCCAGTGAGAAAAACATCAACTTCACTCAGAAAAAATTTCCATGAGGGCGTTTAGCATATTTTGCTTCTCACTCACCACTTCACATTTGAAAAATATTTATCTGAAGTTCCAACACCTTAGCAATATTTTATTTTTTTATTTTATTTTCACTCAACATCTTAGGCGTATATCATGTGTGAAGAAGGATATTTGTCCTTGCTTTTGAATTTTTTTTTTAATCACCCAGCAAGTTGCTTCGCTTCACATTTCATTTCACACTCTAGGCGCATAACATACTTGGAAGAATTTAAAATCACGCCTTAGTATTTTATTTCCACCCTTTGGCAATATTTTCTAACACTTACAACACTCATCACCTTAGGCGCATTTAGGACTTGTAGAAGGATATTCAAAATCACGCCTTGCATTTACCTTCCTTTCACCATGCCTTGAAGTATTTTTAATCACCTTTCACCTCATTTGCCACCTTCATTTACTTTTACACCTTCAACTTGGGCGCATTTAGGCTAGGCAGGAGGATGACTCTTCAACTTCACTTTTTCGTCTTCACATGCTTTGTTTTGGGTGCATTTTGACATAGCTGATGGATGAAATTCTTACCACGTCCTTAGAGTGACCTTTCATCTTCCTCGTTTTCGTCCTGACATGCATGCTTTTGGGCGCATTTTCACCTAGGAGGAGGATGAAACTTGTTTGACCACTTTGACTCACTTCTCCTTTGGGCGCATTTTGAGGGTGGTGGAGGATATTCAGACTTAGAAAAAATTTTCAACTTCCCCTCTTCAAGTTGGGCGCATTTCACTATGCCTACAGGATGAAAATCGTTGACTTTTCTTTGACTTTTGCACCTTGGGCGCATTTTGGCCTAGGTGAAGGACGAGCTTCATACTTAGAATTTTTTCATGCCTGGCATTGCCTTGAAGGCGCATTTAGGCTAGGCAGAAGGATGAAAAGGCGTTGACTTCCTTTGACTTTCTCTAGCTTGGGCGCATTTTGGCCTGTGTGGTGGACGAGTTCAACATCCAAAAATTCTTCCATGCCTCTCCATCATCTTGGGCGCATTTCGCCATGGCTACTGGATGAAGTTCCAGACTTAGAAATTTTTCCTCATTTTCGCTAGCTTTTATGCCCTGCTATTTATAGTAAATCCTCTAATTTTGCATCTCCGAAGCTCAGAACGACTTGAAATTTTGCACACTGCATCTTCATGACCTTGTTCTGTCGACACTACCATTTTTAGTCAACTTACTATTTTTAGCCCATTTCTGAAGGTGATTTACTATAAATAGTAACTGCTTGTTTCTGATAGCTCCACTGCTCCGATTGACCTGAAATTTGAAAGAGGCTCTCCTCACCACGTGACCTGACTACTAACATCAGTGCATGCACTGATTTACTATTTCTAGCCTGTTTCCAAATTGACTTACTATAAATAGTAAGTGCTCCGTTTGACTTGAAATTTTACCAGCAGATTGCCTGAAGGATGCTGATCGCGGTGGTTTACACCGGTTTTTGAAAATTCTGACTTTTGACCCCTCTTTTCAGGCTCCGAAGTTGGAAACCCTAGTTTGTTCTGCATGCATATCAAATGATCTCTGTTTGCTCTCGTTTCTGTGGCACTGCGATCAGCTTGTGATTCTGAACTGTTGGGAAGCGGCTGCCAGAACGCACCTGCTAAAAATAGTATGTTCCTTACTGAGTGATTATCTTCGTTTGCATGTCACACCATCGCGAAGCTCTCAAAAAACCCACCAGGAATCATCCGACATGCAAAAGAAACCCTGACATGCAAACCCTAAAAATAGCCTCAGAAGACTGAATTCTGAAAGTTGTCGTCTCATTTTGGATGTTATATCATCGCGAAGGTCTGAAAAACCCAGAAGGAATATGCCAACATGCAAAGAAAAACTCTGCATCTGAACCCTGAAATTTGCTTCGGAAGCTGGACTGCTAAAAATAGAAAGTTGTCTGTTTTTGCTCAAATTTTGCACGCAAGTAGTCTGATGTGTTTTGAATGCCGTGTGACTGTCGGAATCTCAAAAATGCTGACGAATTGCCTGTAATTTCACACTTACTAAAAATAGTAAGTACCTCATAATCCGATAAAAATTTGCTAAGAGCCTGCTGGAAACATGCCGACAACAATGTTAAGATCTGTTTTCAATTTACTCACTTTATTGGACCTTGGATTGACCAGGAAAATGGAAACCCTAATTTTCAGACTTAGTCAATTTCACGCTTAAACTCATTGACGGGCGCAATCCTCGAAAGGCAGACATCAGAAAAGAGACAGAGAAGGAGAGAGAGAAAAACCCAAGCCAAAAGACCAGAATGGAGCAAAAATTAAGGGGTCCCCATTTTGAATGGGGCGATGTGTGAAAAGGTCACAACATGATCCCAATAGAATAAAAAGCACAAGTTACAATTGTAGGCCATTAACTCATGCAGGCTCATTAATACATGCAAAATTTAGTTGCTATGCACAAAATGCAATGGGTTTTCCACTATATAATATTTACAATTGTTCATTTTAGAACAATGGTTTCTTCTCTGTGTCATCTCCCATGCTTCGTGTTAAGTGTTATTGCTGATTCTATTGAATCATTTGTGTTTATAGGTCTTAATTTTGGATGTCATTGCATCTCCAATTGACTGATCCATTTTTCAGATCATTTTCATCATTTGGCTTTCACTTCCTGTCTTGGACTGGAAGCTCTTCGCTAGCAAACATTTGAAAATACATTACACATCTCTTGATTTTTCGCCCTATTTAAATTTTACTTTGACTTTCTTGACTATCTTATGTGTGTCTTTTGCTTATCTTTTTGTTCTTTTTTGGCTTGATGGTTTGGTAACTACCCTATATGCTTCCCTTTTAGGCATCTGATGCCAACTTTAATCTGGGAGACATTGGACTAGCTCCTTTAATGCAAGAGACAAACACAGACTTCTAAAATCAAGGAAACCCATGTTAGACTGCCCTCTAACTACAAGTGCTAGTGTTTAATGGGATAGATGAGAAAGATGGTAGCAAAATTTTATCAACTCCTTATTTAAGGAATGATTGCATTCAAATTATCTTTCTCATTTTCTTTTCCTTTCTAATACAAACATGTTGATCTAACATTTTTAATGCCTTAACACATTCCTAGGTTCAATCTTAGTGACAACACAAACTTGTAAACATCACAAACATAATTGCAGTCACCTCTATCTATCAAAGCGAATAATTTATAAGGACATATAATCTAATGAACAAGCATTAGGTACACAGTTACAAGAAAACTAGAAAATGTGCTTTTTATTGTTTCCCAAGTCATATTGACATTATGGTCTTCACCATTGAAACTAATTAGATATGTATGAAGTCTACAAATCAAGAAGAGATGAGCTACTATCATAAGATTTTAGGTGGGCACACTTTGATGGAAGATCATTTCTTTCCCTGCTTTTTGCGTTTTATGATGTGGGGATATTTAGTTAAAACTTGTGCTTCCTTGCGACTTGTAAATTAAAAAATATCAATATTAATACTTTCTACAATAGTTCTTTTAAATATTAGCACAATGGCTCCCAGCTATCAAATAAGGAGTGTGGGGCCAACCTTACATTTCAAGTTTATGATGAGGACTGAATATTGAATAACTACTTTAGCAATAGGGTCTCTTAGTTCACTATTTTACAAATTGCTTATAAATTAATGCCTGCTTTCAGGAACATCCATCTCACCTTGGATTGTCACTCTAGAGGCCTTAGAACCATTTGCTTGTGAAGCTCATGTACAGGTAATCTAGATATTCATTTTCTTTAAATCTTTGAGCAATAGTAATTATTTTCTGTTTGTTTCATTCAAACAATTTAGATTTTCTGTTGTTGCCTTGTGATCAATTGTTTGCCATGAAATCGCTTCTTGCTTGATTATGGATTCCATGAGAAGGAAAATATGTTTATCTAGTATCTTTCTTTCTTAATGTTAGAAATCTAATAGGTGCTTCCAAGTAGAAAGAAAGATGATGAAGAGAGGAAACTACTAAATACTGTAACAGGGATGAATTGTACATCAAATAAACACGTAAATAGAATCCATAGATCTTCCAAACTAGTTGAGGTCTAAAGTTCTAAAGTTTGATTGAATTTTGTTTTAAAATTTTATTTTATTTTAAGCATTAATGTCAACTAGTGCCTAAAATTGGTCAATGGGATTTTGAAAATGTACAAAGGAAAATAAACATGGGGAGTGCAAGCACAACTTCAGAAAGAGAAACCCTATAATACTTAAGTAAGCAAGGGGAAGAAAGAGAGATCTAACATAATTCATCTTCTTTAGAGTGTTTTCAACCTAGCTCAATACAGACTGCGCTCAAGATTTCATATTCTTTTGCATTTCTATCAGATTCAGTTGTCAAGGTGATTAATGTAATGACAAATAATTTATAGGCAACTTCTCCAAATTGCACTGTAGCAAATGAATAGTCAAAGCAACTGGAAAATAATTGCATAGAAATTGGAACAATGCATAAATTTCCAACATTCACTAACTCTTCAATGTGTTCACTTTAGCTCAATACAAACCACACTCAAGTTTCTTTCTTTTGACTTTGTTATTAGATTTTGTTTTCAAAGCAACTGACATTAAAGGTCCAAATTAGAGGCAATATTACAAAATGTATAGTATAGCAAAAGAGTAATCACAATCAACCAAAAAGGAAACGAATAGAAATCGGAATAAACAATTGCCACTTTATTCATATAGCATGGCATACATGCAGAGATAGATTCTCTATAATTTGTACAAGAATGAAAGTAGGGAGAAAACATGGGAGACTTCCCTAAAAGTGTACTTGAACATGACATGAGTTGGAAAGCTCCTCAAAAGGTGTATTGGTTGGACAATGAACAACCACCACCTTTTGTAACACACAAGTTCTAAGCCTGATGATAACTCTTGAGTGAGCTAAGGACGTAAGAAATATAATTATATACCATATTGTACCGAAATCCTACAATGCGTGTGTGTGAGATTTCATCCCTATGCCTAAGCAGGTAGGTAGTGGTTTGCTTCTGCATGTTGCTGGGAGTTAGTATCGGGCAAATATCTTTGTCAAAGGAGGTTAAAAGTTAAAATAATAGCTACAGAATTAGTTATGGAAATATTGAGCTCTGACTAAGATAGTTTATGCAGCTTGAGATGGTAACAACGATCACATCAAACATGGCAAGCTAAAATGAGAGATCAAAACACAAATTGTTAGGGCCTATTGCTTGTAGGATTGTTTATATACCATATTAGATGGGCTTCATGTTGTGACGTTTTTCACACATCGCCCCATTGCAAATGGGGACCCCCTAATTTTGGCTTTGCTTTTCGTTTGTTTTGTCGTTGTCTCTCTTTTCTACTGTCTGTCTTTCCGGGATTACGCCCGTCACTGAGTTTAAACGTGAGTTTGGCCAAGTCTAGAATTAGGGTTTCCATCTTTCCAGCCAATTTGTAGTCGAACGAAGTGAATAAATTGAAAACAGAGCCTAACATATTCGTCAGCATGTTTCCAGCACGCCTCTCAGCAAATTTTCATTAGATTCTGAGGAACTTACTATTTTTAGTAAGTGCACAATTGCAGGCAATTCGTCAGCTATTTTGAGATTCCAACAGTCACACGGCACTCGAGCACATCAGGCTTTCGCGTGCAAAATTGGCGAAAACCGACAACTTACTATTTTTAGCGTCCCTTCCGGGACAAATTTGGGCTCGATCGAGTTTTTCTTTGCATGTCTGCGTATTCCTTCCGGGTTTTTCGAGACCTTCGCAACGATATAACATGCAAAACGAGACGACCACTTTCATAATTCAGTCTTCCGAGGCTATTTTTAGGGTTTGCATGTCAGGGTTTCTTTTGCATGTCAGATGATTCCTGATGGATTTTTCGAGAGCTTCGCAGTGGTGTGACATGCAAATGAAGATAACCACTCAGTAAGGAACTTGCTATTTTTAGCAGGTGTGTCCCGGCAGCCGCTTCCCAGCAGTTCAGATTCACGAGCTGATCACAGTGCCGCAGAAATAAAGGCAAACAGAGTTCATTTGGTATGCATGCGAAGCAAATTAGGGTTTCCAACTTCGGAGCCTAAAAATAGGCGTAAAAAGTCAAAATTTTCAAAAACTGATGTAAACCACCGCGATCAACATCCTTCAGGCTATCTGCTGGTGAAATTTCAAGTCAAACGGAGCACTTACTATTTATAGTAAGTCAATTTGGAAACTGGCTAAAAATAGTAAATTGAGTGCATGCGTCAAGGTCGGCTGGCAGGTCACGTGGTGAGGAGCGCCTCATTAAAATTTCAAGTCAATCGGAGCAGTGGAGCTATCAGAAACAAGAGGTTACTATTTATAGTAAACCACCTTCAGAAACATGCTAAAAATAGCAGGTCAGCTAAAAATGATAGTGTCGACAGGGCAACAGGGTTATGAGGATGCAGTGCGCAAAATTTCAAGTCATTCCGGACTTCAGAGATACAAAATTCAAAGAACTTACTATAAATAGCAAGGCACGGATAAGCTAGCAGAAGGTAAAAATGTCTAAGTCTGAGTTTCATCTAGCAGACACCTCCAAACGCGCCATGCTTGCCTTCAAGGTGATCAAAAATATTCTGTGAAATGAGTTCATCCTCCTGCCACCCCAAAATGCGCCCAAGCTGGTGAGGTGGAAGCATAAAAAATTTTCTAAGTGTTTGATCTCGTCCTTCACCACCCTCAAAATGCGCCCAGCTGAAGTGGTCAACACATTTCATCCTTCAAGCATGGCAAAATGCGCCCAGCTGAAAAGAGGTCAAACAAGTCAACGTTTTTTTATCCTTCCCACACATAGAAATGCGCTCAAGTTGGAGTGGGTCAACAAGTCAAAGTCTTTTATCCTCCTCAAGAGCCAAAATGCGCCCAAGCAGCTCAAGTGAAGACAAAAAGTGAAGTTGAAGGGTCATCCCTCTTGCATGTTCAAATGCGCCCACATTAAGGTGTAAATAGTGAATAGAGGGTGGTAAATAGGGTGAAATGTGATTAAAGCGTAGTAAAAGGCGAGTAGATTCCTCAATGGCATGGTGAATACAAGGTAGATGCTAGGCGTTTTTCTTCTTCAAGCCTCAAATGCGCCCAAGGTGTTGTAGAATGTTGCAAGGTGTGTTGCATTGGCGTGATTTTCTCTCAAGTGCTAGGCATTGAAGGTGATGGGAGTTATAAAGTGTTAGAAATTTCCTAAGGCATGTGAAGTGTGAAAATAAAATGCTAAGTGTATTATGCGCCTAGAGTGTGGAGTGAAGTGTGAAGTTAAAACAAACTTCCTAGGCATTGAAAATGCAATATGTTGAAAATATTTCCCAAGGCGTGATTCTCTTTCCTCAGTATTATATGCGCCTTAAGTATGAAGTGAAATATAAATTGAAGTGATGAAATATCTCTAAGGCGTTGGAGTTGGATAAAATTGCCTTGCGAGTGTGAAGTGAAATACTAGTGTGGAGCGAGAAATAAAAATGTGCTAGGCGCCTTCATGAAAATTTTCTTGGTGGAGTTGATATTTTCACAAGCAAAATTGATCGAGTTGGATATAAAATTTTCTAAGGGAAATTTTTTTTCAAAAATTTTCTAAGGCACAAAATATTTTCTCCCTTAGAAAAATGCCTAAGTCTGGAAAGGTGATGGAATTTTTTCTGAAGCGTGAGCTGAATTGTCGGAAATGAAGTCAGTGAGTGCCAGCTGCAAGATTGATAAAAAATTTCCAAGTCAGAGCAAAATTCTCAGAGGGGATCGAAGAACGAGAACAAAATTGTTGAAAGAATATTTTCTAAGGTTCAAAATTCAAGAAAATCAAATGAACCCGTTCGTTGGGTACCCATGGATTCGAAGCGTTCTGGAGGAAATTTTCTTCTGGGTATTGAAGTTTATCGATGAGGAGTTGATTTTAAGGTCTTCCACAGCTTGCCGAGGATTCTGGGATGAAGATTTTTGATGGGCACCAGGTTGATGAATTTTCCTAAGGGAAAATTTGAAAATTTTCTAAGGCAAAAATGAAGAAAATGTGTTTTCAAGGTGAAATTCTCCAGACGATGAGTTTGAAAGAAACGGCCTAGGTGAATTTGCCCAAGGTCTTCGTGAATATAGTTTTCTTGAGCCAGAGGTGAACAAAATCAAAGTTGCCAGAGCTCCAACCGGTGAAATGAATTTCTCAAAGATGATACGCCCTTGAAGAGGATGGATTGAAAATTTGGCTAAGGCATGAAGAATTTGAACACGAAGTTGGCGATGAACGCTTGGAGATCAAGGCATGAAAATCAGGTGAGTAAGTTGAATTTATATTATGAAATGATCTGATACCCTTCCCCTTGCTTGTTTTGCAGGAGGAATGTCGAGGCCAAAGCACGACGTCTGGAAATGGTGAAGCACGATGATATCACAACTTTCGAAGGAAGATAAAGTTACAAGTTTCAATCTCGAAGGAGAAAAATTTGCAAGAGAATGGCTAAGTGTCGAAGAAATGTTTTCAAGATGGAAGCTCGAACAAAGTTGAAGAACAATGTCAAGAAAGAGGATCGAGAATAGTGTGAACGCATCTACAAACGGAATCTTCTAGAAGGAATAATGGACATTATGGCGCATTTATTACCCCACTCTCCTTTGTGGCGGTTTTTAGGTCAGATCTTGTTTAGGGCTGAGGTGGCACAATTTTAGCCACTCTATTGATTGTAACCCTAGCCGTCTTTTGGGACTTGTCTAGCTATATAAAGGGGGAGTCCCCCTCATTTGTAACTCAGTAGTAGTAGACAGAGAAGATTAGAGTAGAAGTTAGAATAGAGGGATAACTTAGAAGTAGCCTAGTATAGATTGATAGTGTAGTTTGAAGAAGAGGGAAAGTTTTCCCCTTTGAAAACTTTGTAAGAAATTGTTGTGAACACTCTCTCAATAAAAGAGTTTTTCATTGATGGTGAACTTCGTCTTTGTTGTGAGTAGCTAGCAAGGTTTCTTCGTGCTTCTGATTCAAGTAGTGACTTAAAGTAGAATAAGTTTCATTTCATGCAAGTAGAAGATAGTAATTGTGGAATGCGGTGTTTGATCTAAGCAACTTCGTCTATCCATACCACTAGTGTATTTGCTGATGGTGAATGCGCCTTGTGTGGTCAACTGGAATATCATGCACTTAACTTCAATCATAGTTTGAATGATGGTATGCGTCGTTGTGATGGTATCTTCATGTCAAGTAGTGGTTTGAACATCTTTAGTCATCTCCCTTGAAGATTGCACCGACTCCGTGGAAGCTGTCCGATGCGAGGCAAAGCGAAGTTCGGTTGAAGTTTGCTGAAGTTGAGCTCCATATCCCGCACTTAGAATAGATTTAGACTCTCTTAACCTTACCCCATTTCAATTCAGTACTTTATGATTAGAATAGGTAACCCGCACTTCATAGATAAATCTTTCGAGCATTTGAATTCCTTTCTCCGCTGCCGAACAATTCTGTAAGTCCCCTTGAAATACCAGCAATATCACATCGAGCCAAATTGAGCCTATTCGCACTAGAGGAACCTTGGAGTTGAACGCACGAACTTTCTTGCAATCTTAGCGTGCGGAATACTTTGATCAAGAGAGAATAGGGAAGCCGTTGGCAACTTTATTCTGCGTTGGTGCGGTCACGAAAAACACATCAACACTTCACTTTTTGATGTTGTGAAACAGATACTTATCCAACTGAAGTCAAACATTACCAGGAATTCGGAAAGAGCAAGGTGCTTAATGACAGTCATAAAGTTTCTTAAATCTAGCCTGAGTTTGGAGATTCTCCTGAATTTGGCCAGTCATAATGGTTCATATTTTGCACACAAGAAGAAGCTTTCTCTGCTTATATTGGTAGTCATATATGGAATTGGAAGATAAATTAAGATCTTGGAATGTAACAAGGGTGAAAGACATGATAGGATGCAAAAGGTGATTTCTCCATAGGGATATTTGTCACTTGGATGCAGCCATGTTGAAGGATATGTAGGTAGATATCTATGTATTTTGCTAATAGAATCAAGGAGCATGGACTAATGTAGTATTTTCAACTTCATTCTACGAATGAAAAGAAGTGGAGTATGGCGACAGCTAAGTACTTTCACATCAATTGCCAAAGTGACTCTTTAAGGGAAAATCATAACTGAAAATGATATTGAGGGTCAACCCAAATACATACTTGAAGATCAAGTATGCAGCTTTGAGATCATTGATTAACTTGTTCAAAACATGAAACAACCATCTTAGAGAATCAAAAAATAGAAACAAAGACACAATGGTGTTGGCATGTAGTATTGGGAAAGAAATAATGAAGACTATGCTAATTTATTTATTAGAATAATGTAATGTTTCTTTAATGGTCATCTTAGTTAGGTTAGATAGTTTCTAATTTCATTTTCTGTTAACGATTGTTTCATTTAGAAACATCGTCTTTGTAAATCTATTTAAGGAGCCTTCGTCTCCTTTGTTTAATACATCGAATATTTACCGATCTTCTTTGTTATATGGTATTAGAGCGGATTGATGGGATTTCATAAAATTTGGCAAATTTTTTAACAAAAATTCGTAACCTCTTCCTACTTGGAATTTATTTCCAGAAATTTTGAAGTTTGTGGTTTACCTAGAAAAATTTTCGAGGGGTTTTTCATTTGATTTTCATGAAGAATTTTTGAGAGGTTATTTTTGAAGCTGATTTTCGAGGGTTAGATTTCCTGAAGGTTTTGAGGTGGATTTGTTCTTTTCATGATTTTCGTGGAAGATTTCGAAGAATTTTTGAGGTTTTTTTTCACAAAAGAATCGCGGATTCGTTTCTCTCAGAATCGTGTTTTTTATTTTCAGAAATTTCGTATTTTTTAAGAACAAAAAATCGCGCCTCTTTTTTGTGGAAAATTGTGACCTTTTGCAACGCGGGTCCCTGTTTTTTCACATGTTTTTTTTTCTAGGCGATATCATGTTTTTTTTCCAGTGCTTTTTTGTGGTTATTCTCCTGCATGATCAAAGGATTTTTTGATTACGTTTCTTTTGTTCGTGGTCGATTTTTTTTCTGGCTCCTGACGTAGCATTGCTAGGCATTTTTTGACGGATTTCGTGGGTTTTGTTGGACGCGTTTTTCTGAAAATCGCATGACCTAATTTTGTGACGGGATTTTTGCATTTTTTGATCAGGATTTTGCAGAAATTGAGTCTCCATTTTTGAGCTGCAACTTAGGTTTGTGCGACTTGCTTTTGATGGGTTTTTAATAATTTTTTGTCCCTAAAAAGAATTATAATGGGTTTTTTAGTAATTTTTTCTCCTTGAAACAATTCTGATGGGTTTTTTAGTAATTTTTTCCTTAAAAATATTATGATGGGTTTTAATATTTTGTCCTCAAAAAAAAAATTATACTTGGGTTTTGGTTTTCTTGATTTTTTGCTTGGAAAAATCATGGGAGGGTTTATAATTTTTTCCTCAAAAATTAAGGGTTTGCTCTTGTATGCTCTAGTTTGGGTTTCCGCAGTTCGAGAGGGCTCTCTGGTTTCTAGAAAGGTTTTACCATTTTTCCTTAAAAACGATGTTTTATATGCTAATCAGTGTCTCGGATTTTGTGCTTGCTACCTGTTTGGTTTTTTAGTTTTGTCCTCAAAAATCGTGATTTTTTGCAGTTTGTTCAGGGGTGTCATGCTCATCTGCAAAAGTTTGGAGGGTTTGCCGATTTTCCTCAAAATCGTGGTTTCAGTTTGTGCAGTTGTTTTCAGTGTCTCTGGCTACAGGGAGGGACAACTTTGTTACCCAACATCAGATTGGACGTTTGGTGATCATTTTTGGTCTTTTCCAAAAGTTCTGCAGTTTCTGGGAGCGTTGGTAGCAGACTCATCTCAATTGGCAGAGTTAGTGGTAGGCTCTTGTCTCGTATGGAAAAACATTCTGAGAAGAAGGGGGCAGCCTTTTCTATTTTCTTCCTGGGTAGTTAGAATGATGACCATTAAGGGAGGGTATTAGAATAATGTAATGTTTCTTTCATGGTCATCTTAGTTAGGTTAGATAGTTTCTAATTTCGTCTTCTATTAATGATTGTTTTATTTAGAAACATCATCTTTGTAATTCTATTTAAGGAGCCTTCGTCTCCTTTGTTTAATACATCGAATATTTACCAATCTTCTTTGTAATATTATTCTCATGGTAGTGGAAAGACAAATAATGACTGTTAGAAGACAAGCCTCCTATTGTAAGGTTTGAATTGATTGCAAAGTGAGCCCCAATAGATGAAAACCTCAATTTTCTTGTCAAACCAAGCCAATGAAAGTAGTGTCAAGAAGATTGTTTGGATGCCTCATGAAGATACAAATAACCCTTCTTTGTTGAGGGGATAAAATTGCCACCTTGATAGCCTATTTCAAAAATTTACAACTTTGGATGGTATGTTGCTTTGTTTCAGCTAGAAGCGATGTGTGATATTGACACCAAGTGAGGACTTAATGGTTTGTATGAACTACATTGATCATAATTTATGTAGGCTAGCATGGTTCAACTCCATCTTAAAGTACACCTCCTCATTGCAAATCCAAGCTTCCAATTTGTCATCATTGAGTGCTGTCCAAATGGGGAAGGATATCTTGGTGTCTAACTTGAGATTAGATTGAGCAATGTTGTTGTTTACATAGGAGATTTTGAAGCATACTTCTCATTCTTTACATAAGTTTCAGCTGGAATTGTTTTCCTTAGTTGTTGGTCCTAGTTCAGGAATGGGTACAGGTTTGGGGTTTGGGTATGCTAGTACAACATTTTTTTCCCAGTTATGGATACGGGTTCGTAAATATATATTTATATATATTAAAAATTATAAAAACAATAAAACTCATAATTGCAATAAGCAAAGTATTTAAATACCTCATAACTTGCAATAAAGAAAATACTCAAATTCATAGTTCAATGATATGTTAAGACTCAAAATTCAATACAAAATGAAAATTACAACCAATATTAAATAATCTTCACATTGCTCTTCATTGAGAGCATCAAAGTCAACATTTGGCTCAATTTCATTTGAACCACAATTAGCTGCAATGTCACTCCCACTAGCCATGTCATACATAGAGGCTTCCTCACTTGTAGAGACTTTGGCAAGCTGTGGAATAGTAGCATCAAAGTCTGTGCACTTAGGAGTTAGATCCCAATTCTTCGTCACCCCTCACTGTAATCAAGTTTCTTATCTAACATGAGATGCAAGTTGGAGTGCATAAAGACCAAATCCTCATCTTTTTTGGCACCCAATTGGTTGCTCTTAACGAAGTGGATAAAGGAGTATATACTCCAATTTCGTTCAATTGAAGAACTTGCAACCTATTGAATTTGCTACAACATTTACAATTATAAAACATAAATTATAATATATAGCAGTGAAGAAAAATGAGGATTTATACATTCTTGATATAGAACTTTTATTACAAGAGGTTCCAAGTAAATAGAGCCTTGGCCATGTAGGTACAACCTTTCATGAGAATTTTCATGTACTTGTCTTGAAGAGTGCAAACATCATGATTATTTGAAGATATGAAGTGGCCAAACTCAATCGAGACAACACTCTGCATATGTGCATTTGGGAATATTCTTTTGAATGCAATCTTGTATTGAGTACTAACCTCTTCATCTCTACATGGTGCCACCCTCCTCGGAAAGGAAAGTATTTCTTTGTTATAATACTTTGGGGACAAAGCAAATGCTAGGAGATGCAAGGCTGTGGTCATCTTGTTCCAACGATCAACAATAGTCTTTTGCATTTTTAAAAAAAATGCTTTTGTGCAATCATGCTCCTTGGCTTCTATTATGGTCCTTATTTTTCAACCATGGAGTCCATGCCATCATACATACCTAAACATGGTTGATATGTATCGATATACCTAATCATACTCATGACAGGCTCAATGAAACTCAAAACATATTCCACATGAGCCCACTACTCATCATCTAAGATCAATGCTATAACATTTTGGGTTCTCTTTGTCTATGATTGCCTCCATACACTCTAAATATTGTTGATGTCCATAGTGCTCAATGCCTCTCGCACCTTCATAAGCCATCTCAAGTTGGTTGTGTGTGTTGTGAATTGAGTCTTGACAACCTATCATGGTGTAAAAGCTAAAACAAATTTAAAATTCAAAAAGTACATGACATAACAAATTTGAAATTAATAAATAACTAAAAAATAAAATTATTTCAACAACTCCAAGTTGGAGGTGGTCTTGAAGATGGCTTTTGACATTTGATGATTTTTCACAAACATTTGAATCTCCTCAACTGCCATGTAGATTTTTTCGACCCAATCGATCTTTGTGCCAATCTTTTGCAATGTCAAGTTGAGAGAGTGGATGACACATGTTCAAAAAAATGCCCATAGGAATTGTCCACTATTGGATCAACTACCTTACAATTTTTAGTGTTGTTTGTTATGACTTGGACAACTTTTTCAGGGCCGACCATCTCAATGGATTGTATGAGGATATTGGTAATGAAGGTTGCATCCTTCACTTGCCCTTGTGATGGAGGAGGGGTATCACACACAAACCATCTCATACAAACATCTAACAAAAACAAAAATTAATGTGCAAATATCTGCAACAAGATTATAGATCTTATATTCAACTTCTTCAGCATAGTTTTTCCAAACATTAGAAATGCATACAAAACCCTCTGAAAATATGATTACAACAAATAACTCAGTCTCATGGATTGATGTACAACATTATAAATGAGTCTCAAACTGATCTATGACAGGAAATTAACAAACTACATCAAAAACAACTCTTCCACTTCACATACAAACTCAACCCACAACCTGTAATGGCAATCTTCAACCTACAGTTGTTCCTGTCTTGCACAATGATCTCAAAACTTCAAATTGCTGTCTTCAAACCCTCGTACCTGCAACAAAATGTCTTCCAACAGCCCTTGGAGAAAAAACTACACCCTTCTCCTTCCACTTCCCTTTCTGGCCTGCAATAATGAATCCCCTCCCTCTTGTCATGCCTTCCTCTTTGCCTTTTTCAACCAAAATGTAACTCCCAAGAAATGTAATGCCTCCAACTTGGAAAAACTCTCCAAAATCAAGAAATAAAATATTAAATATGCATTTACAAGCTCCAAAACTCTCCCACGAAAGATTAGGCCAAGAAAAGCAGCCACCTCCTCACAAATAGGAGCCAAACTTAGCAAAATCAACAGTTACACAACTTGGGTGTCCAAATCTTCCATGCTATAGTTAAGGGACTAGTCGTCCCCACTTGTATTTCCCCAAAAATCCATGCCCAAAATGTCTTTTTGCCTTTTTGAACTTAAAAAAAAATCAAAATTTGCCTCCTAAACTATCTCCAACACCACAATTTTTGCAACAAAATAATAAGGCCAATTATTTTAATTCCATATTTTGGCCTTAATGTCACATTTATTTCTCACACAAAAACTATTAAAATCAAATTAAAATCAAAATTAAAATCACTCCTTTGTTTTTTGGTTGATGCTGATCGCACTTTCACCTAGGATGCTCCTGCATCACCTTGACAATCAATTGCCTTCAAAAACAACATCCCTTTAGGGGATACTTGTTGATGTGTTTTTCGTGACCGCACCAACACAGAATAAAGTTACCAACGGCGACTCTATCCTCTCTTGAACAAAATCTCCTGCATGTGAAGATTGCTAGAAAGATCATGCATTCAACTCCAAGGTTCCTTCAATGTAGTGGATAATCTTAGTTGGCTCGATGTGATTTGCTGGTATTTCAAGGGGACTTACGTAATTGTTCAACAGTGGAGAAAGGAATTTGAATGCTCGAAAGGTTTGTCTATAAAGCTCTTGTTTTCTAAACTAATAAGAAATTACTGAATTTAAAATGGTTGCAGGGATAGAAGATGCTATGGACTAATTGTTGGCGTAACAACTAGCACCTCTGGAGTAAGAGTTGGTACGGACAACTATGCACACTACGCAATGAATGCTCTTCAAATTAGGAGGGGAAGCTCCCTCGTTGTGCTTGACAAAAGTACTTGCAAATGGAAATAAACTAAACTAAATCTTGTCTTTTTGTTTCAGCTGTAGAGGTACAAGGCTTTCTCGAAAACTAATACGTTGCAGCTGAGTTTTTTTGGTTTTGCAGATCTACTAACTACAACTAAACTTAATAACTTAAATTCTATCCAGTTTCCTCAAGAAAACAGAGCATGAGGAAACGGAGCAAGGTTTTGACTATCAGACGATAAACGGATTCAGATTCTCTACTTGAAGGCAAGGTGGCCCAACTATTATCTCAATCTGAATAAGTTTATTAGGCACAAAACAGATTTAAGAATTTACCATGACAATCTTATGAAACCCTATGTGGCATAACACTTGATTATAATAGTAAAGACTTCACAAAACAGATTTATCATCACAATCTTATGAAACCCTATGTGGCATAACACTTGATCATAACGGTAAAAGTTCACAAAACAGATTTATCATCACAATTGCATGAAACCCTATGTGGCATAACAATTGATCGTAATGATAAAGATGCACAAAACAGATTTATCTAAACTATGGAAAGAATTCACTATCACAATCGCATGAAACCCTATGTGGCATAACAATTAATCGTAATAGCAAAGACACATGAACAAATACCAAAAGAGCAATATTGAGGGCAAGGTAGGCGCAGCATATATTTCTCTCTCAAGCAAAAGTTATTTACAAATGAGCAAAAGCTCTTATTTATATACATCAAGGTGTAGGGAACCCTAAAATCACCTTGAGTCATCTACAGTCTTGCAATGCATGCAAGATTTGTTGCCAAACCCTAATGAAGTAAACTATACAGTCAACTGGAAAACTACCATCAGTTAACCAAACATCTAATCTAAAATGGACAATGTGCAAGCATGCACGCCTTATTGAAAGCGAGTTAACTGGAAGACTACCATTAGTTAACGAAAAACCCTAAATAAAACTCCAAGTGTGTAAGCTAATCTCAGAATAGATATGCATGAGACAGACAACGAGTTAACTTGAGAAAGTAACGCCAAGTTTAACTCCTATGTATAATGTCTATCCGAGAGGTGGGAACTGAAGTTTACTATCCGTGATCTCGAGCAACCAATCCCTCAATGAGATTGTTATCACTATCTGAGCTATGAGACTCTGTCGAAGAATGCTATGTCGATGCAGCATATCCTCACCAGCTGTGATCTGGACTGAAGTTCACCTCTGCTCCTCGTTGCCTCGTCAAACAATGCTGACATGACTGTAAGTTGAGTAACCTTACAGCCAACGGTCTCCCCACTGAAAATGGTATGAATGAGTGCCTGGAGCTCTAACTGAACATCGGTAAGCTCAACATAGGCACCACCCTCGATCTGATACCGACACGGTAAGCGAGATACTAGAGTCCTCACAAACTGGAGTGCACTAGTGACGTGCTCTCTACTCTCAGCCAATTCTGATGCCAAAGTCTCTTCTATCTTTGCTTTGAAAACCAATTGTGTTTTCCAAGAGTAGATAGCTTCTCTGTCCTCTGCATCTGTGACTGCATCATACGCCACACTCAGGTGAGCAATCATAATCTCATCCCGGGGTTTGTTAATTGCCATATCTCGCTCCTCATCCTAAAGACGAAGACGAAGCTCTTGTGCATTGTACTGCAACTGATATAACTCTGTAAGCATAGCACGACCTCTAGCAACGAACTCCTCCTCCCACTCATCTAAACGCTTGCCATATGCAACTAAGTGATTAAGTTGACTTTGCTCTGCTAGAGGCTCAAGCATCGGCGGGAGTGTGTTAATGGCATCTAGTCTATGTACAAGGCTAGAAATATATTGACGAAGCTGTCTGATTTCAGCCTTGAGGGCTTCCTTATCTTCTCCGTCCTTCAGTATTCTATCCCTGGCACTGTCTGTAGCAACCTGTAGGAGATCAACCTGAGTCTAGCGTGTGCTACGACCAAGGTTGACTGTGATAACCTCAAAATCCTGAGATTCCAACTCAGCTAAGCTCTTCCCCTGTGGAGGTACAGCAGTCTCGACTACAATCTCCATATCAGTGTTCCTCTCCACGTGGACCATATTCTTGACCCTCTTGTCTGGCGCATCCTGGTAAATCTCATCAAAATCAGAATGATTAAGAACATAGGATGGCTGCCTCCTCTTCCTTCCTAGCTGAACTTCGATCCAAGATTGGTCTCGGCTAATGCTACTAGAAGGGTCTGTACTAACAACAGGAGGTACTGACGAGAGTGAACATGTAGAAGACCCACTGCGAGGTGGAGAGTCTAAATCCAATTCAATGTGAATTGGGACTGGTGACGGCTCTGAAACTGGTGTAGGAACTTGAGGCTGAACCTCAGGCACTGGCGCACTGTGAACTGACCTCTGAACTGATTCTGTGATAGGTTGTCTGTCAGGTTCCGTGTGTGTAACAGTGGCAAGCGCCTTCCCCTTTGAATTATTTGACGCTTGTACTTTCTTGGGAGGATTACTCTTCTTTTGTTTAGATTTTGATGAGGAAGGTAGCGAAGGATTCACCACTACTGGCGGCTCTGCTCTGGGAACACTTACCCTCCTTGTCTTCTTGCTGTCGAGGTAAAGTATACTGTTCTAGATAACTCTACTTGACCTCTCCTTGACCGTTGCGTATTCCTTGGCGTACCAATCAACTGCTGGCAACGATTGTGTATCAACCTGCTCTCTGAAAAACTGAGGAAGAACTTCTCCCTCATCATCTGATAAACCTCCCACATCTTCTGACAAGAAAACATAAATCTGTGAGAGAGAGAAGCGGCCGTAACTACATCTGCGAACTTCGAAGTCGTCTGCGCAATTTGCCCAGTAATCCTCCATAGAAGGCTCGTGATATATACCTCCAGCAAGGCGAGTTGTATAATGACCTGAAAGATCATAGGCACGTGCTTCAACAAGATACTTAAGATGATATTTCTCAAGTTCTTGCCCTGCAATTTTGGCATCAATTGCCGACTTGCACCAATACATTCCAAACTGAAAAGGAAAGTTGAGAGATGGTCTGTGCCTGCGGCGTAGAAGACGATGAACATCATGCATCTGTCTTAGGAACTCCTGAAAGACTGTCTTATCAAAGGATACTTGATGGGCTTATAGCTGGATTTCTTTTTGTAAAGCCGTATACTCG
>VDFB02171262.1:0-37164 GCA_007258455.2 Sequoia sempervirens | reverse complement strand
CTATCAGGCTTGGGCGCATATGGAGGGTCATACTTCCATTTTAGACACTTAGAAAATTTTCCAAGGCTTCTCCAAGTCAAGGGCGCATTTGGAGGTTTGAGCTTCAAGTTTCCAATACTTAGAAAATTTCAAATTTCTTCTCCAAACCAAGGGCGCATTTGCTAGGTGCTACTTTCAATTTTCAATATTTAGAAATTTTTCCTATCTTCCTTCCTTGCTTGGGCGCATATGACTAGCTGAGCTTCAAATTTTCAACACTTAGTAAATTTTACCCTCCAATCAAGGCTAGGGCGCATTTAGCATAGTGAGCTTTCAACTTTCCACACTTAGAATATTTTTCAAGTGTCCCTCTTTACCTTGGGCGCATTTTGACCTTGGAGCTTCCAATTTCCATGCCTTAGAAATTTTTTGGTGCCATCATGCAAGTTGGGCGCATTTTGATAGGCCTCCTGCCATTTACCAATACTTAGAAAATTTTTCATGTCCCCTCACAAGCTTGGGCACATATCAAGGGGTCTAGAGGAACTTTTTTATGCCTTAGAAACAATTTCAACCTCCTCCCTCACACTGGGCGCATTTGAGGGCGTGAGGAGGATTTAAACTTGCCTTAGCCATTTTCTCTAGAGTCACTTCTGACTTGGGCGCATTTGAGGTGTGGAGGTGGAATTTCCATGACTTGAACATTTTTCTATCACCTCTTCTAGATGATGGCACATTTGAGGGGTCAAGTAGGAAGTTTGTGCCTTAGAAACTTTTTCACTTCACCTACTTGGAACTAGGGTGCATTTAGGGGGTCCAACATGAAATTTTCATGCCTTGAAAGCTTTTCTCCAATCTTTGTCAAGTTGAGGGCGAATTTAGAAGGTCAAGCAGGAATTTTCTCAGACTTAGCCATTTTTTAGTTTGCTTGCCCTAGTTTGCTATATTTAGTAAGTTTCTGATTTTCACCCTTCTGAAGCATGGATTGATCTGAAATTTCAACCACAGGATCTTCATGACCAAGTTGATCTGTTCACACTACCATCTCATGTTGACTTGCTATTTATAGCATGTTTCTGGAGGTGATTTACTATTTATAGTAACTGCTTGGTTTTAAGACTTCCACAACACCGTTTGATTTGAAATCTGACTAGCGTGATCCTCATGGGATGACTTGCTTGTTCACACTAGTGCCTCATGCTGACTTACTATTTATAGCCTGTTTCTAGAGTGACTTACTATAAATAGTAAGTGCTCAGATTGCCTTCAAATTTTACTAGTGGATAGCTTAAAAGATACTAATCGCAGTGGGATACATCAATTTTCGAAAATTCTGGCATTTGACCCCTCATTTTAGGTCCCAAAGCTAGAAACCCTAATTTGACTTGCATGTCAATCAAATGACCTCTGTTTGACTCCGTTTCTGTTGCATGTCAGCCTGTTTGTGATACTGAAGTGCTGGGGGGGTTGCCAGAGTGGATCTGCTAAAAATAGTAAGTCCTCGGAAAAGTGACCAACTCTGTTTGCATGTCACATCACTGCGTAGCTCTTGAAAAACCCATAAAGAATAACCTGACATGCGCTGAAAAGTCCTGCATGCAAACCCTAAAAATAGCCTCTGAAGACGGCTCCTAAAAAAGGTCCTGATCCTAGTTTGCATGTTATACCACTGCGAAGCTTTTGAAAAACCCACAAAGAATGTTCAGACATGCGTAGAAAATTCCAACATGCAAACCCTAAAAATAGCCTCTGAACGCTGAGTGCTAAAAGTCATCATCTCATCTTGCATGTTATATCATCGTGTAGGTCTCTGAAAACCCATAAATATTCTCCAAACATGCATTGAAAAACGCCGCATGTAAACCCAAAAATCTGCTTTTGAAGGTGTTACTTGCTAAAAATAGAAAGTTGCCAGTTTCAGCTCAAAATTTGCAAACAAATAACTTGACGTGCCCCAGATAAAGTGTAACGATCAGCACTTCAAAAGTGCTGAGAAAACGTCCCCAATTAGGTGCTTACTAAAAATAGTAAGTCATCAGAATTCAATGAAATTTTGCTGGGGACCTACTAGAAGGTTACTGACTGCAATGCCAAGCTCAGATTTCAATTTATTCACTCCATTTGACTTCAAATTGGCCTGAAGAGTGCAAACCCTAATTCTCAGACTTGGCCAAAATTTCACGTTTAAGCTCACAGACGGGCACATCCCCGGAAAGGCAGACAACAGGGAGAGAGAGAGAGAGAGAGAGAGAGAGAGAGAGAGAGAGAGAGAGAGAAAACCAAAGCCAAAAGACGGGGAACGAAGCAAAAATTAGGGGGTCCCCATTTGCAATGGGGCGGTGTGTGAAAAGGTCACAACAATACCATAGTGATATTAATTTGTGGTATTTTTTTAATCCTTCCATGCATTAGAAATGAGGGACACTCTTGTTTTAGGTCATGTATCCTCGATTGATCTCAACGTTGCCTCTATAGAAGTTTTTCCTTGGCCAATAAGGTGGTGCACACCTTTCATACCTATTGGTGCATTGGCAATTAGCAATTGGTGTCATAATACACTGCCAATATGGTGATCTAACAAGTTTGAAAGAAAGCCTATTGCTATAGCAATGACCAAAGCTCTCATCTACAACCTTCCTTGCCTCATTTTTGAATGCCTTTTCCAATGGATCTCTTTTATGGAAAAGAAAATGGTTATTCTCTTCTCAGGAGGATGGTGGTGGTATGAAAGGATATGGACTAGTTAGTTGTGTTAAACCACTAGGAGGTTTTTGGGATCCTTTAGTGGAAGGGGATGCACTCTTTTCTTTGTTCTTTTACTTACCATGATAGTGTCCTCTTGTTCTTTGACATATCCCATTATTTGTTCCTTTGGAAAGTCTTTTTTGTTTGGCCTTGGGTAGACCCTTATTTCTAAGCTCGTTATAGCGTATAGGTGAGCATTCACTCACTATTTTAGCTTTTATACTCATTGCCACATTGGTTGCAATGCTGACAATAACCCCACCACTAAGAAGTTGTTCAATCATGGTTGTATGTTGCCAAAGAGGTGACATCATGTCAATTTAAATCCACTCTCCACATGTGGGCCAATTGAACTAGAACTACCAACCATTTTGTATGAATAACAAAACAATTTTTCTTTATAAGTTTGATGTTAACTTAAAATAAACAAAATAATTTGGCATTATAACCCCCATATTACATATAAAAGGTTTAGGAAAATTTCAAAACATTTCTAAGAGGAAAAAAACTTGAAAAATCTTGAAAAAGTTCTTCAAAATTTGAAAAAATTACAAGATTCACCCACCATTGATAGATAAATTTTCCTTGTGCAGATTTTTCTCTCATATTGGTGTAGGTATTTCTCTCTGTTAGTTTTAGGATCAGAAATGAAATAAGCAGAAATACAACACATGAACAATAAACACAACAGTTTACCCTAGGAAAACCCTCTTACTTGAGGGAGAAAAAACCCAGCAAAATATATCTCCAATATATTGAATGAATAAGAGCAGAAATCTGCTTACAAGTCTGGCCTTACTCAAGGCTGAATTAATACAATGAATAATAGCATCACTCCTTGATGCTAAGTACAAATAAATATGCTTCCTCTTGAAGTCTGATATGCTGCAAATGGAATGGCAAACTTCTGCTGGAGGTGAGAATGAAGTGACTGAATTGATGTGGAAATAAATAATCACCACCTTACATATATACCAATCTAGGTGACTTTTCATCTTGGTTGGCTCCCTTAGAAGAAAAACTATAAAATAATAATTGCAATATGTAGGACGACCTGCCTTTAATTAAGAAGAAAATATCTCCTAAAGCTACCAAACACTAACACTCCCTCTTAGCTAGGGAGATATTTTCCAGATATCTACGTCTTGGAGTCTCTCAACATGACGCCCACAATGGCTACACCCATTTGTGGAAAGCTCAAAGGTTCATCACAGAATCTCTCAACGTGATGTCGTTATGGAGTCTCTCAACATGACATCCACCATGGCTACTCTCATGTGTGGAAAGAAACACAAGTACAAGGGTACATCACGGAGTCTTTCAACGTGATGTCGTCATAGAGTCTCTCAACATGACCTCTCATCTCAGTCTCAGAGATGAAAAAGAGCTCGCACCTCATATTTCTTTGTCTTAGAGAAATATACACTACAAGGGCTTTCACCTCATATTTCTCCGTCTCGGAGAAATATACACTACAAGGGCTTTCACCTCATATTTCTTCGTCTCAGAGAAATATACACGACAAGGGCTTTCACCTCATACTTCTCCGTCTCAGAGAAATATACACTACCAAAAGTCTTCATGATGATGTGAATCCCTCTGAAGCTCCAAGTACTTGCATCAACCCCCTGACCTCTTTGTCCAAGTTTGCCTCTGTTGGTTTGTCAAACTCCCTTTGAATGTTATTTCCTCCTCTTCTAAGAAACTGATCGCAATGACAATCTGTATAGGTTCTTCCTCTTCGAGAGATGTCTCCAGTGAAGTTATGTGCCACCAACTCAGCCCCATGGCTGCAAGCTATGTCTCCATTCTTCAGCTTGCGTGACTTCCTCGTAGGATGCATCAAGCTCTTCTTCCCTTGAATGCAATCTCCCATCATCCTTATGCTCCTCGGTCCGTCCTGAAAGCATTTTAGAGAGTTTTAATAATAGTTCATAGAACTAAACTATCCCGAAGAGAAATACCAATGCTAGAAGCATACATGATGCACTATTCCAATGTTATTGCATGAATTAATAACTACATAAAAAATTCGTGAACATTATTCAAGGGGATGAAATACTTATCTCTTTATTGTCTAATCTTCCTCACAATCCACCGATTGTTCTTTCCTGATCTTTGCACTCAAAGATTCAGATCTGCTGCAATGGAAAGATTCAAAAACGTTTGCAACTTCAGAAAAAACGTCTTCATGCAGCAGATACATGGACACAAGACCTTTAGATACGCCCATAATAGGACTCCAATTGTTGGTTGCGACCCTTAAAGCACATAACAAATGAACCTAAACCAATTGTAGGTTGGCTAGAAGCTCATGACAATTAGCTGACCACACTAAGCGTAGTCTCACTGACATAAAACGTGTCCCTCTAACATGTTTGCAAAGAGGCCACTCTGCCTAGAGCTTAAAAAGTGCAACACTAATCTGTAAGAAGTTAGGAAATGATGGAAACAAATAATGCATGTGGCATCACTTAAGAGCAACAGGTTTGCTTTCTCACAGTTGCTCCAGTAACTCCAGTATCCTCAACACTAATCGCAATTCCTTGACCAGGTCCAGTAGAGGACCCCTCTGCTACTACAAGTACTTTTATGCTAACTATATGGTATATTTCTGTAAGAACTGATTGAAAGGCTTTCTCAACATTTGTAGACAGCAATGCAAAAGTTTCTATAAAAGAGAGGCCCTCCTTTTCAGCAAATATTTGTGCATCATCTATTGACACATCTCATAGATGATTCAAGTCAGATTTATTGCCTGCCATCAAGCTAATAATGTTTGAATCAGCATGATCTCTCAGTTCACGTAGCCACCGCTGCACATTATCAAAACTAGAATTCTTCGAAATGTCATAAACCATCAAGGCTCCCAAAGCTCCAAGACAAGTATGATTCAAATACTCCACAAACTCATTCTAGGAAGACCATGGCCAATCAATTGCACTATAAAACTGTTGTACCCAAACCAAATTTTTTGCTTCATTAAGGCATTTTGCTTAAAAGAGTCTAAATCTTGCTAAGATGATGTCAAAATACCGTTTTTGGGCAAGTTAAATGTGGACTTTGGTTAATGTCATGTTAGTCATTAGTAGCAATTGGTCAGTACTTGGAGGTCAGAACCTGAACCTGGGACTCAAAGCAGGATATGTGATGGTGGAGAAGCGCTTCACGATGAAATTATACTCCTACAAGGTCAAATCAGTGGCCGGAATAGTGTTTACGAAGACAGAAACAGATGAAGATTTCAAGCAGAAAGCAGATTTGCGCCCCTATAGCCCAGAGGCGCCCTTCTTTTTGAAGGCCCAAATCTTGTTGCATGTGCTTGCAAATACATTCAATCTCTTCAGAATTAGTCCAGCTTTCCGACGAGCTATCAAGCGAGGTCACCCGAAGTGCAGAACTTCGGTAATCGAAGTTAGAAGCTGAAGATACGAGGAGGTTGCATGTCACAGAGGTTGTCAAGTTTTCAGTTTTTGCGCCCTTGTAGCCCAAGGGTGCCCTTGAATTTGACCCCTTAGATGATTAAATTTTGTTGTACCCCAAAATTAAAATTTTTGTTACACTTAGACATTTTGAAGAAATGAGGAAAAGTCTTATTAAATCAATCAAAAAGGTCAAAATTTGGGTGTGCATGTCTTGCATGAGGGGTTAAAACACAAAAATTTCAAATTCTAACGATCTGGGTCTGCTAAAAGCAGCTTAATCAACAAAACCCAGATCTCAGTTTTTCATCCCTAAATTTTAGGAAAACTGCTATTTTTAGAAATTTTCTAAAATTAGTAAACGTTTTTTGGGTTTTTTTGGGTTTCTTCGGAAATGGATACTGGCAAAACTTTCTTAAAATAGAAAGTTAGTCTGTCAGGGTCCAAACTGATTTTGATTGGCTCAAAATATGTCCATATCAGATTGGTGCAGTCAGAATCTCAAAATAATCTGTTTTGCCCTATTGGGTCTATTATGCTTTTAGAAGCATATCTGGAGCTCCGAGGTCATCAATGGAGGTCAGTCGGTTGCCAGGTGTCAAATTCAGCATTTAGAACATTCAACAGAAGGTGAAATGATGAACATGCGCGAAGAACGAGGAAGAAAATGAAAGATGATGAAAATTTTCAAACACTGCCAGACTTGGGCGCCCTAAGTGAAGAAGGGCGCCCATCTTTTTAGGACATCAGATGACAAAATTAGGGTTTATGCCCCCAGTCAAACTTGCTCAATTCTCTGTCAACTTCGCAGCGGATCCATCGGTGCAGTCAACGGATCATCCAGTCATCCAGAATTTGACGCTAAACACGAGGTATTCAAACTGAAGCCAGAGTGGAAAGAAGTGAAATTTATCAAAAATTGGTTAAGTCTGGATAAAGTGGGCGCCCCTGGAGAAGAAGGGCGCCTAGCTTTTTGAAGGGGCTAATTCAGCAATTAGGGTTCAAAAATATGCTCAATCTTTTCAGTGTTCAGCCAGCTTCGACACGCCTACCTTTGTCAGATTATCCGACTGTCCAATCTCTGGAAAGTTCAGATCGAAGACAAACATACAAAATGAAGGTTTCAAGCTTGATGAGAAAGTCAAATGAAAAATGGCTAAGTATGGCAGGTTTGGGCACCCCTAGAAGGAAAAGGCGCCCAAGTTTTCAAGGGCTCAAATGGATGAATTTCGAGAAGTTGCTCTAATATGATCTCTTCGCAATTGATTCAACTTTCCAATGAGATATCCAACACGTCAATCGGAGGCCGCAGTCGCAAGATGCAAGAAGCTAAATAAGGGGTCTGGCAAAGGCTAAATTTCAAAGTTCAGAAGCAGACACAGAAAAGCTAAAAAATAATCTAAGTCTGGTGAACATGGGCGCCCCCAGCCAAGATGGGCGCCCTAACTTTTGAGGGCCTAAAATTCACTTTTTGACAAAGTTCGTTTCAGAAGACCCCTCCTCATATCTCGCCAGCTTCGCGGTGAGCATAACAGGCAGTCGATCCGACGCCCGGAGCTCCAAGTTCAAAAAGATCATCTGTAGAAGAGGAGGTAATGAAGAAGTTGAAGGTCATGAAAATGGCTAACTCTGGACAAAATGGGCGCCCCTAGAAGGAAAAGGCACCCATGAATTCGAAGGTCAAGATCAAGTTTTTTGCCAGAGGTGCCTCCAGAACATCTTTCTCAGAATCAGTCAGGCTCCGCCGTGAAACCTTCAGCTCGCCTGTCGGATCAATCTGCAAACGAGAAATCAGAGGCGAAGTTCAGGGTCAAAATGAAGAAAAGTTGAAAATGCCAAAATTTTGGCTAACATTGGGTGAAGTGGGCGCCCCTGGTGAAGAAGGGCGCCCAACTTCTCATGCCTTAGAATATTTTTCAAGATTTTCAAAATTTTCAAAATTACAAGGAGAAAGAGGCGTCCAAGTTCAATGAAGCTGAGGTTTAGGGTTTTTGGAAATAAAAGCAAAAGAAAGAAAAACCTAATTCAAGCCCTAAAATCTATTTAACATCTTTCTTTCATGTAATTTTCATTTTTTTTGCAGGTAGCCTTCAAAGGAGAAAGTTGGAGCAGCAAGTTTGAAGAAATTTTTCAAGATTCAAGAGCATAGCTTGCTGGTTTTTCATCAGATTTTTCAAATCAGCAAGCATAAACCCTTGCTTTTTCAAGCTTTTTTATCTAGAAGATCAAACTTTTCAAAGAGAAGGCCAAGGTTTCCAGTTTTCAATCATCTGGGTCTTTTCACTTCAATCTTCTGAAGAATTTCTCAAGAACTTCATCAAGTTGCAGCAACTGTTTTTATTTTGCATGTCAGTGAAATCCTCAATGCATTCAGTTTTCAACCATCTGGGTCCTCTCAAAATAGTCTTTTGAAGAAAACCCATATCACAACTTTTTTCAAGAAAATTTCAAAACCTAGGGTTGGCTGCTTTTTCGATCAACCATCAGGGTTTTGCAAATCTAATCAACTGGGTCCGTTTCTAGTCATATTTTGAACAAAACCTAGGTGCCAGTTTTTTTCGAGAAAAATTGAAGAAATTAGGGTTTGCTGCTTTTTTAGGCAAAATTCAAAATTTTCAAAAACGGACGATCTGGGTTGTCTTGCAACGAAATTCTAAGCAAAATCTATACCTTAGAAAAATTTTCAAAAAATTTGTCCGTTGGAGCAAGGAAATTAGCGTTCTAAAAATAGAAATTGCTCAAGACTTGTCTGCACCTAGGCAAGTTTACAGTCGTTCTTCAAGTTTTCCGAAATGGAGTACACTCCCAATGTTTTCAAGACTGAATCAGCTCTCTATCACGATTACATCAAAACAGCTGAGACAGACTTGCATCATATCAAGTCGGTGTTCGATCTACATGCCTTGGAGAGAGCAGGCAACACTTCAATCAAGAACCTGGGACATTCTGGACTCCTTGCAGCAGCGTCAATCCCTATATCAGTTCAGAGTCTTGAGTTCGTAATCGCTTGCATTAAGCATTACAACCCGGCTACAAGGGAGATCCAATCAGCAGATGGCAGATTGATTTGCAGTCTAAAGCCTAATATAATTGAGAAGTGTTTTTCCATTCCCCCATGGCCTGAAAGCGTAACTCTCTCAAAGGGCGAATGCAAAAGGATATGGAATATGCACAAAGATAAATATAGCAAGAAGATTGCACAGAGATGGATGAAAGAAAAACACAAGACTTTGCCAAAGAATGTCGGGCGAGGAGAGTTTAAGGATTAAATTGCTATCATTATTACCTTGCTCAATAGGGTCACTGGCTCAGAAGATGCCACCAAGTTTCAACCTTGGATGTTTTACGCCATACCCCACATCATGAAGAAAACCGAGTTCTATGATTGGCCTACCTTGATCAGTGACTGTCTACATCAACAGATAATAGAATACTTCCAATTTCATGTATTCCACATGGTTTCGTACCTAGTCTACCTGGTGGCCTATCAAGGCCAATTCAGAGGGTTGAACACCGAGGGATCATTAAGCATACAACACATATATAACTACTATCCCCAGTTGGAGTTCACGAAGTCGTTGCACCACTACAAAAGAGTGAACGAAGCTTTTCTGATGTACACAGTGCGGGACCTAGACAATGAGTTGCATGTCCGTATATCTTCAGTTGCCAGGGCAGCGATGGCGGAATGGGCGGATTGGTTTATACAGTTTCCCACTTTCACCTATCTCAGGGTCTATGGCTATTCAGGTGCCCCGCTCATGTTACCAAGGTACCCGTCGGACGAGGTCGTCTTCATGGAGTTCTTGAGGCAGGCTCACGATGTTCATACAGTCCTGAGAAATAGGAGACCCTCTCTTCAGTTTCCATTAGGGTTGGGTATATACACATGCAGGACGGCTGTAGATGCCAAGTCAATGGGAGATGAGTTATATAAACTCGGCCTCAAGTCCTACAGCGAGAGACGATCATTTGATCCTCATGGTATCTACGCTGGCTGACTTGAGAAGAACTATGATCATATAGCCGCACTTGAAGATTTTTGGGCTAATTGTACAAATGAGTTCGAGGTGCGGAGACGTAGTTACAGCAGACTTACTCTCCATTAGATGAAGGATTGTTTAAATGAAGACATAGAAGGGTTATCAGATGATGACGAGGATGTGCTTCTCCCGATGTATACTCAGAAGCGAATAGAAGATCAACCCCTTTCACAAGTCAACTGGGCTAATAAGGAATCCCTTTCAGTTGAAGACAGGACAAGACAAGTTCTTGAGCATAGTAAGGTTTTCCTGGTCCTTAAAAGGAAAAACTCCATTCCAGTAGCAGGGCCGCCAAGGATAATTCCCTCTTCCTCCAGAGCATAGTCGAAAGGGAAGGGTAAAAGTCAGTCTCAAGAAGGTGTCAAAGGTAGTAGATCAAATAAAAATGTAAAAAGAAGGTTGGATTTCTCAGGTATAGTTATACAGGAGCAACCTACAGTTGATTCAGAAGTCCCTCCTAACGAGCCCATACCTCAAGAAGAAGCAGAGGAGCCGCCTTCAACACATGTTTCTGTACCTTTGACAGGTTCTTCACCGATTCACATTGATCTTGATATCGAAGATGATGAGGAGATCGCAGTAGCACCTCCTAGGGAAGTTAGTAAAGATACTACTGTGTCTTGGCTTGAGAACTCCTTAGGAAGGGTTAGAAGAAGGCCTTCGTACCAGGTTAGTGTTGATGATCTCGATAACATCTATCAGGAACCTCCTAAGAAGAAGGCAAAGAAACAGGTTCACTTTGATAGGAATCCTGATAACGAGATAGTCATGGAGACTGCATTGCCCCCAGAAGACAAGAACAGGGATGAGGTGAACATGGATGACTTCGTCATGGTCAAGGCCAATCTCGGTAGAAATACCAGACATGCAGATTTGAGTCTCTTCAGAGTTGTGTCCAAAAATCTTCAGGAAAGAGTACTCAAGGATGGAGAAGACAAGGCATCCCTCAAGGCTGAAAATCAGCAGCTCAGGCTTTTCATTTCTAACCTTGTCCATGGTTCTTCATAGGCAACCCAGTTGCTGCCCCAGGTCTTGGAGACACCAGCTGATCACTCTCAGTTGAGACAGCTGGTCATATGTGGTAAAGAGACTCAGGAATGGATCGAGAGTTTCATTGTCAGAGGAAAGGAGATTTTGGCACGGATGTTCTAGTTAAGAGAAAACTCTCATGAGCTACGTCAAGGCATCCAAGGGTTTGAACAAACACTGGCTGAAGTATAACCAAGGCATGAGATCATCATTACTGATTTAGACACAGCCTTTAGTTCAGTAGTTTCCAAAGAACACAAGAGACAAATCCTTGCTTGGAGGGAGCGTCATGTGTTCAAAGTTAAAACCTATGAGAGGATATCCAAAGAATTCATCGCCTACAGACAAAGGGTGATTGAAGCTCTCCTTTTCATCAGTGAGTTTATCATAGAGATTCCTTCTCAGTATAGTCTGGAAGATGGTTCCTACGTCGGGCTTGACGAAGTGCAGGATCAATTCCAGAGTGTTGTTCGCAGTTACAATCCAGTTGGCGGAAGGATAGGTCATATTTCGATGATGTCAGCAAAGTTTGAGAAAGCGGCCAATGAGGTCGAAGATTTCCTGAGATCTATCGCAGATGCTGAAGATATTCTTGAAAAGCGGTGCTTTGCCATTGAGGGCATAGATGCACCAAACCGGGACACAATCTCCAATTTCCTAGCGGATGTGATCGAGCTTTAAAGCAGCTTTCTTCTAGAAGCTTTCTTCTCCGCTTTCTTTCTATTCTTGGAATAATTCTTATCCATTCTTTGAGAAGAGAAAGAAGATAAAATGTAATAGTTGGCGTTTCCCGCTTTTTTTGCTTTCTAGGGTTTTAAATGTTATCTTCTTTCTAGATTTAGTAATAAAGCTTGCTTGCTGAGCAAGCCCTAGATTGTGAAAGCAAGGAGATTTTAGGGTTCCCTACTTTGCTTCTCTATAAATAAGAGCCTTTGCTCATTTAGTTTCTTTAACCGTGCTAGTGAGAACAAAACGCTGAGCCTATTGTGCCTTCTATTTGTTACTCAAGTATTGTTCAATTGTGTTGTGATAAGCAAATTGTTGAGCCTCTTTAGCCAACAAGGATTTAGTGTAATTGTTGTTTCTATTGTGTGAAGAGCAAGATTGCAAGCCTCTTTAGCTGCAATTTCTTGTTCTAGGCATGTTAGAAGTGAGCTTGTTTTAGAGATTTGAGTAACAAAATCACGAGCCTTCTTTGCCTTGATATAAAATCTCAAGTTTCCGTTATTTATGTTTTACTTTTATGATCTTGACTTCAACTTGCATTGAAGTGTGTAGGTGTTTGCTGAGAGATAGTTCATTGAATTATTTTGTCAGAAAATCTACCTTGTCCATTTCTAGTTTCTCTCGCTCTGCTTTTACTTGAGAAATCAGAAACGTCTTTAGTTTAAGTTAGTCGTAGTTGAAGTTCTTTAAATCAGAAAATCTCAGCTGCGGCGTTTGTGTTAATAAACCTTGTGCTCTAAGCTGATCAAAAAGATAGGCAACTTAGTTCTAGTTTACTTTCTTTCAAACACCATCAGCAAGAGGGAGCTGTTGACGTGGTTTTTGAGACCGCACCAACACAGAATAAAGTCTCCCAACAGACGCTCTATCCTCTCTTGAACAAAGTATTCAGCATGCTAAGATTGCGAGTAAGATCATGCTTTCAACTCCAAGGTTCCTTAAGTGCGAATAGGCTCAGTTTGGCTCGATGTGATATTGCTGGTATGTCAAGGGGACTTACACAATTGTTCGGCGGTTGACAGCAGACAGCGGACTAAGGGTTTTCATGTAATTCGAATGATTTGGCAGGTGAGCACGGGATTCCTAATACTAATCGGAAATGTGCGGAAAGTAAAGGGGGTTTAGGGCCTAAGAAACTAACATTCTATTCTAAATGCAGGATATGTGGAGCTTTGTTTCAATAGACTTCAACCGGATTTCACCTAGCCTCCGTCGGACAGCCTCAGTAAAATCGGTGCAATCTTCAAGGGAAACAGCGAAAGATGTTCAAGTTATAATTTAACATACATACACCATCAGAACGACGCATATAAGTATGTAAACCACAACCGAAGTTAAACACAAAATAATCTCCAGTCGACCACGCAAGGCGAACTTATCATCAACAAGCCGCTAGTGGTATGGAATAAAGCGAAGCTATCTCAATAAAACACCACACACCAAAATAAGCTACTTGCATGAATTTAAGCTACTTGGATACGAAAGGAAGAAGAAACCTTGCTAGCATTTCATGACAAGACGAATTCCATCATCAATGAAAAGATCTATTATCATAAAATGTGTTACACAACAATCTCCTCAAAAGTTTTCAAAGGGAAAACTTTCTCTCTTCTCCAAATTATGCAAAAATGCTCTACAATGCTACACTACTAACTCTAATACTAATACTCTCTCAATGTCTACTACTCCAATGTCTAATCTAATTCTAATCTTCTAATGCCTTACAAATGAGGGGGACTCCCCCTTTTATAGCTAGCCAAGTCCCAAAAGACGGCTAGGGTTACAATCAATAGAGTGGCCAGAATCGTGCCACCTCAGCCCTAAATAATATTGCCCTAAAAACCGCCACAGAGGAGAGGGGTAATAAATGCGCCATAATGTCCACCATCATCCTTCTAGAAGATTCCATTTGTAGACGCGTTCACACTGTTCTCGATCTTCTTTCTTGGCGTTGTTCTTTGATTTCTTCCACTTGAGGGTCTTCATCTTCGTCACTTTGAGTTATACTAAGTCTTAACACTTAGCCATTTTCTTGCAAATTTTCCTCCTTCGAGATTGTAACTCATCTTCATCGTGCTTCCACTTCAAGTCATCGTGCTCTGGCCTCAACATTTCTCCTGCAAAACAAGCAAGGAGAGGGGTATTAGAATACTTCATGATATAAACTTAACTCACTTACCTGATTTTCATGCTTTGATCTCCAAGCGTTCATCGCCAACTTTGTGTTCAAGTTCATGCCTTAGACAAACTTCATCTTTGAGAAATTCATTTCACTACCTGGGGCTCTGATACTCAAATTCGTTCAACTCCGGCTCTGGAAGACTATCTTTACGAAGGGTTTAAGCAAATTCACCTAGGCAGTTTCTTTCAAATCCATCGTCTGGAGAATTTCATCTTGAAAACACGTTTTCTTCACATTTGCCTTAGAAATTTTTAAGTTTCCCTTAGGAAAACTCATCAACCTAGTGCCCACTTAAAATCTTCATCCCAGAATCCTCGACAAGCTGTGGAAGACCTTGAAATCAACTCCTCATCGATAAACTTCAATACCCAGAAGAAAATTTTCTCCAGAACGCATCGAACCCTTGGGTACCCAACGAACGGGTTCATTTAATTTTCTGGAATTTTGAACCTTGGAAAAATAATTTTCAACAATTTAGTTCTCGTTCTTCGATCCCCTCTGAGAATTTTGCTCTGACTTGGAAAATTTTTATTAACCTCGTGAAGCTGGCAGTCACTGACTTCACCTGTGGCAACTCATCACCTTTGAAAGATTTTCTAACACTTCACCACCTCTCCAGACTTAGGCATTTTTCTCCAAGGGAGAAAATATTTGTGCCTTAGAAAACTTGAATCACTTAGTCATTTTTTTTTTTTGAAATTTGCCTTAGAAAATTTCATTCATTTTCAATCCATCTTGCCAGTGGTGAGAAAATTTCATCAACTTCCTGTGGTGAAGAATTTTTTATTTCAACTTGCTTAGAAAATTTTCTTGAAGGCGCATCACACCTAATTTTATTTTTTTGTGTGTCTGGCAATTTCAACGCCTAGGTAACACATCCACCACCTTGCAATATTTTCCAGCACACTTCACCTTGAGCGCAAACCACTTAGAGAAATTTGAAATCACGTCTAGCATATTATCTCACACATATCACCTTGACCACACCTTAGGAAAAATTCTCCAACATCACCTACCACCTTAGGCGCATATTGGGGCTTGAAGAAGAAAAAACGCCTTAGAAAAATTCTTTAATACCACCTACCCCTTAGGCGCATTTTGCATGTGATGAGGGATAACGCCTAGCCACATTTCACCTTCAACGCCTTAGCAATATTTTCCAACAACTTGTATTTCACCACGCCTAGCATATTAAACCTCTCCTCTTTTACACTTGCCAGAAGACTCCACTTCCAACGCCTTAAAGAAATATTTCATCACCCTTCTTATACCTTATTTCACTTTGCCACCCTTGGCGCATAGCATTTGGAGAATAATATTACCACACCTAGCACTTTATTTCATACTTCACATGCTTCAGAAAAAATTTCTAACACCTTACCACTCATCACCTTCAACGCCTAGCACTTTTTATTTCACCATCACACTTACTCTTTACTTGGCGCATATTAACATGTGTGAAGGATAAAACCACGCCCAACATCTTGTTCTCATACTCCACACGCCTTTAGGAAAATTCTCCAACATCCACCACCTTGAGCGCATTTATCACTTGAAGAGGGATGACGCCTAGCATATTATTTTCACCATGCCATTAATCACATTTCACCCCGTTTACCACCTTCACTTACTTTTACCTCACTAAACTTGGGCGCATTTGGAGGGGTGAGGAGGACAAAAATCTTTGACCTTGCTTTGACCCTCTTGAAACCTTAGCTGCATGGGCGTATTTTGGAGGTTATGAAGCACATGCAACGCCACCTTGCCTTCCTTATTTTGTCTTTACTTGCCATGCTTTGGGCCCATTTCTTATGTGGAGGAGGATAACTTTCTAACGCCTTTCCTTGTGACTTTTCAGCTTCTCATTTTTGTCCTCACATGGCATGATTTGGGCGCATTTTGCATGATGTGGAGGATGAAGATTCCAACGCCTTAGCTGGTGACCTTTCAGCTTCCTTTGCTTTGTCCTCATGTGGCCCCATTTGGGCGCATTTAGCCTAGGGTGAAGGATGAGTATCTTTGACTTCCTTGACCTTTCTCTCCCTTGGGCGCATTTTACCCATGAAGGAGGATGAACTTTTTTATACTTAGAAAATTTTCTCAGCCATTTATGCTTGAGGGCGCATTTTGCTATGCCTGCAGGATAAACGTGTTGACTTTCCTTTGACCTTTTCCTCCTTGGGCGCATTTTGGCCTGTGTGAAGGATGAAGTTCCAGACTTAGCTATTTTTCTCGTCTTTGCCAGCTTCTCATGCCCTGCTATTTATAGTAAGTCCTCTCAATTTCGTATCTCGGAAGCTCAGAACGACTTGAAATTTTGCACACTGCATCCTTATGATCTCGTTGTCCTGTCGACACCGCCATTTTTAGTCACCCTGCTATTTTTAGCATGTTCCTGAAGGTGGCTTACTATAAATAGTAAGCTCATGTTTCTGATAGCTCCACTGCTTTGATTGATCTGAAATTTTAATGAGGCGCTCCTCACCACGTGACCTATTGGCTGACACTGATGCATGCAGCTGATTTACTATTTTTAGCCAGTTTCCAAATTGACTTACTATAAATAGTAAGTGCTCCATTTGACTTGAAATTTCACCAGTAGATAGCCTGAAGAACACTGATCGCGGTGGTTTACACTGGATTTTGAAGATTCTGAGTTTTTATGCCTATTTTTAGGCTCCGAAGCTAGAAACCCTAATTTGCTTTGCATGCATACCAAATGATCTCTTTTGCCTTCGTTTCTGCGACATTGTGATCAGCTCGTGATTCTGAAATGCTGGGTGGCGGCTGCCGGGACACACCTGCTAAAAGTAGCAAGTTCCTTACTGAGTGAGAATCTCCATTTGCATGTCACACCATCGCGAAGCTCTCGAAAAACCCATCAGGAATCACCTGACATGCAAAAGAAATCTCGACATGCAAACCCTAAAAATAGCCTGGAAGGCTGAACTCGAAAGTGGTCAGCCTCGCCTTGCATGTTACATCATCGCAAGGTCTCAAAAACCTAAGGAATATCCGACATGCAAAGAAAAACTCTACATCCGACCTCAAATTCATGCCTAAGCCGGACCGCTAAAATAGTAAGTTGTCCGCTACCAAATTTGGCATGCAAGCAAATGATATATTAATGCAAAGGATGATCGGAATCTCAAAATAGCTGGCAAATTGCCCTGAATTTCACACTTACTAAAAATAGTAAGTACCTCAGAATCTGATGAAAATTTGTCGGAAGCCTGCTGGAAACATACTGACAAGAACGTTAAGCTCAAATTTCAAGTTATCCACCTCGTTTGACTTCAAATTGGCTGGAAAGACTCAAACCCTAATTTCAGACTTGGCCAAATTCATGTTGAAGCTTGCAGACGAGAGCGTCCCCAGGAAGCAGACCATAGAAAAGAGACAGACGGAGAGAGAGAGAGACACAAAAACCAAAGCCAAAATGACCAGAATGGAGCAAAAATTTAGGGGTCCCCATCTTGAATGGGGCGATGTGTGAAAAGGTCACAACAGGAGCTTCCCCTCCTAATTTGAAGAGTAGTTTATCTGTGCATAGCTATCCGTTTCAAATACGCATACCAGAGGTGCGAATTTAAACGCCAACAAATTTGCAGATGCTGTTTTCCTGAGATCTTTTCTAATCTAGTCTAGCTCCACAATGCACCAGTTCGCGAGATGATCCGACATTCTGAGTGACCATGACAGAGGTTCTACTGAGCACGTAAATTAGAGGGTGGAGAAATGTTGAAATACACACCTGTACCTCTGTAGGCTAGGGGCACCCAGCCTTTAGGCTTGCCAGATGGGGTTTTTAACAATCACAGTCTTCACGAGACTTGTGCGCAATTACTCCAGCTATCCAACGAGTCCAACCATCAACGTCCGGGATTTGTCAAACGTCTGTACGTGAGAGGCCAGTGTAGAATGCTGAAAAGTGAAGACAACCGGAAAAATGACTTAAGTATGAAAAATACACATCCCCTTGGAAAAGGCGCCTTTCTTTTTGAGGTCTTAGAAGCAGTTTTCTTGCTTTGTTACCTCTAGAGACATCTCTTGTAAGTTGATCTAGCTACGCAGAGAGACTGACGGTGCGCGAATCGGAGCACTTTAGCTCCCGGTGTTAGGGGTCAAAGTATGCATCCAGATGAAAGTTAAATTAGTGATTGTGCCTTCACAGGCTAGGGGCACCCTTGATTTTGGGGTTCTTATTGCAGCTTTTAGATGCCTTACAGTCGTTGGATGCAAAATTCTTCCAGTCACACAATGAACCTATCATCCAGTTAGCAGGGTTCATTGTTCACCGGTAATGGCAGTTTGAAGCATCAGATGGCAAAACAGAGAAATGGCCGTCTGGAGACCTTGCATCAATTTAATCAAAGGTGCTGAATTTTTTGAGGTGTCAAACGTTGATTTTAGCAGTTGCAGCTCCTGATAGACATTTCATCCTTGCTCTGTAGGCTTCGCGATGAATATCTCAGCTCAGTCATAGCTTCACTTAGTCACCCAGAAATTAGAGCTGAACAGGGGCAATTGTAACTTTCAGTGAGCTACAAAGTAGGGAGTTGTGACCTTTTCACACATCGCCTCATTCAAAATGGGGACCCCCTAATTTTTGCTCCATTCTGGTCTTTTGGCTTGGGTTTTTTTCTCTCTCTCTCCTTCTCTGTCTCTTTTCTGATGTCTGCCTTTTGAGGATTGCGCCCATCCTTAAGCTTAAGCATGAAATTGACTAAGTTTGAAAATTAGGGTTTCCATTTTCCTGGTCAATCCAAGGTCAAATAAAGTGAGTAAATTGAAAATTGAGCTTAACATTGTTGTCAGCATGTTTCCAGCAGGCTCTTAGCAGATTTTCATCAGATTCTGAGGTACTTACTATTTTTAGTAAGTGTGAAATTCAGGGCAATTCGTCAACATTTCTGAGATTCCAACAGTCACATGACATCTAGAGCACATCAGGCTACTTGCGTGCAAAATTTGAGCAAAAACAGACAACTTACTATTTTTAGCAATCCAGCTTCCGGCACAAATTTTAGGGCTCAGATGCAGAGTTTTTCTTTGCATGTTGGCATATTCCTTCTGGGTTTTTCAAGACCTTCGCGATGATATAACATGCAAAACGAGACAACTTTCAGAATTCAGTCTTTTGAGGCTATTTTTAGGGTTTGCATGTCAGGGTTTCTTTTGCATGTCGGATGATTCCTGATGGGTTTTTCGAGAGCTTCGCGGTGGTGTGACATGCAAACGGAGATAATCACTCAGTAGGGAACTTACTATTTTTAGCAGGTGCGTCCCGGCAGCCGCTTCCCAGCAGTTCAGAATCATGAGCTGATCGCAATGCCATAGGAACGAGGGCAAACAGAGATCATTTGATACGCATGCAGAGTGAATTAGGGTTTCCAACTTCGGAGCCTGAAAAGAGGGGTTAAAAGTCAGAATTTTCGAAAACCGGTGTAAACCACCGCGATCAGCATCCTTCAGGCTATCTGCTGGTAAAATTTCAAGTCAAACGGAGCACTTACTATTTATAGTAAGTCAATTTGGAAACAGGCTAAAAATAGTAAATCAGGTGCATTCGCTGATGTCAGTAGTCAGGTCACGTGGTGAGGAGTGCCTCTTTCAAATTTCAGGTCAATCGAAGCAGTGGAGCTATCAGAAACAAGCAGTTACTATTTATAGTAAATCATCCTCAGAAATGGGCTAAAAATAGCAGGATGACTAAAAATGGCAGTGTCGACAGAACAACTAGGTCATGAAGATGCAGTGTGCAAAATTTCAAGTCGTTCTGAGCTTCGGAGATGCAAAATCAGAGGATTTACTATAAATAGCAGGGCATAAAAACTGGCGAAAACGAGGACAAATTCTAAGTATGGAACTCCATCCTGCAGCCATGGCAAAATGCGCCCAGGTAAATGAGGAGGCATGAAAAAATTCTAAGTATGAAGCTTGTCCTTCACCTAGGCCAAAATGCGCCCAAGGTGCAAAAGTCAAAAAAAAGTCAACGATTTTCATCCTGTAGGCATAGTGAAATGCGCCCAACTTGAAGAGGGGAAGTTGAAAATTTTTCTAAGTCTGAATATCCTCCACCACCCTCAAAATGCGCCCAAAGGAGAAGTGAGTCAAAGTGGTCAAACAAGTTTCATCCTCCTCCTAGGTGAAAATGCACCCAAAAGCATGCATGTCAGGATGAAAACGAGGAAGATGAAAGGTCACTGTAAGGACGTGGTAAGAATTTCATCCATCAGCTATGTCAAAATGCGCCCAAGATGAAAACAAGTCAACAAGTCAACATTTCTTATCCCTCATACATGCCAAAATGCGCCTAAGAAGAAAGAGGTCAAACAAGTCAAAGTTTTTATCCCTCATCTACATGAAAATGCGCCCAAAACAAAGCATGTGAAGACGAAAAAGTGAAGTTGAAGAGTCATCCTCCTGCCTAGCCTAAATGCGCCCAAGTTGAAGGTGTAAAAGTAAATGAAGGTGGCAAATGAGGTGAAAGGTGATTAAAAATACTTCAAGGCATGGTGAAAGGAAGGTAAATGCAAGGCGTGATTTTGAATATCCTTCTACAAGTCCTAAATGCGCCTAAGGTGATGAGTGTTGTAAGTGTTAGAAAATATTGCCAAAGGGTGGAAATAAAATGCTAAGGCGTGATTTTAAATTCTTCCAAGTATGTTATGCGCCTAGAGTGTGAAATGAAATGTGAAGCGAAGCAACTTGCTGGGTGATAAATTTTTTTTCAAAAAGCAAGGATGAATATCCTTCTTCACACATGATATACGCCTAAGATGTTGAGTGAAAATAAAATAAAAAAATAAAATATTGCTAAGGCGTTTGAGCTTCAAATAAAATATTTTTTAGGTAAAATGCAAAGTGGTGAGTGAGAAGTAAAATATGCTAAACGCCCTCATGGAAATTTTTTCTGAGTGAAGTTGATGTTTTTCTCATTGGCAAACGAAAATAATTTCTAAGGCAAATTTTCAAAGGGCAAGATGATTTAAAGTATTTTCTAAGGCAAATATTTCCTTCCTTAGAAAATACGCCTGGAGCTCAAGGTGGTGAAATTTTTCTTCTTGGAGCACGAGCAAATTTTCTTAGTGGTGAAGTCAGAGAATGGTGATAATGCAGGACGAATTCAAATTTCTCAAGCGAGAGCAACACAGGATGATCACAGGCGAAGAATGGATTTAATTTGATGAAATAATATTTTCTAAGGTTCAAAATTTAAAAATTAAATGAACCCGTTCGTTGGGTACCCATGGATTCAAAGGATTCTGAAGAAAATTCTCTTCTGGGTACTGAACATTTGTAATGATGGATGGATTTCCAAGTCTTCCGCACTTCGCCAACACTCTCTCAATGAAGAATTTAATCAGTGCTCAAATTGTGAATTTTCCTAAGGGAAAATTTTTAATTCTCTAAGGCAAGATGAACAAAATGTGTTTTCAAAATGAATTTCTCCGAATGATGAATTCAAAATGAGATTGCCTAGATGATTTTGATTGAATTCTTTGATAATGAATTTTCCAGAGCTGATGAGGAGTTAAATTCGAATTCAAGTGACAGAATTCCGGTTGGTGAATTAAAAAGATGAACTTAAATTAAATTTTTCGAAAGCAAATTCAAAGATGCCAGTCAAAGTCGAGCTTCTAGAAGATCAAGGTTCTCGGACAAGTGTCAGAAACACCAGAGAGGGAAATTCAAATTTTTGAAGTGGAGTAGTGGAAATTAAATGTACTGGCTAAAATTGGCTCCTTCTAGAATTCGATTTTGGGCTATAAAATTGAGAAGTCTCTCACTTGTTTCTCACAGTCGAAGAAGTCGACTTGCTCTGAGTGAGTTGCATAAGACTGAGTGTTGCTGAAGCTTGAGATTCGAAATTTTTGTTGCTCTGGTGAGTTGCTGAAGGCTGAAGCTTGAATTTGCTGCTGAGGATCGATTTCCACTCTTGGAGCTGCATTCGAATTTGCTGAAGTAAGGATTGCTGAAGAAGTACGAATTTGTAAGAGTGAAGCTTCCAAAATCTAAAGTTACTGAAGTTAGTGCGCACTTGCTGATTGTGGCTGAGGTTTGATTTGTTGCTGAAGATTGGAGTTGCCAGTGCTAGGAAGGACTCCTTGAGGTGAAATTGCTGAGAATTTAAAAAGTACGAACTTGCTGGTTGCTGATTGGAGTTGTTGAACAATAGTGAAGTCACTGAAGTCTATTTAGAAGTCTTCTCTAAGTATTGAAGTTCGGAATCTTGTGAAGGAGAAGTTGAGGTTTGCCGAAGAATTGAATGTTGCAACTTCTCAAAATTTTAAAAGTCGACTGGCAGCCCTGCAAGGTGTCTTATTTATTTTATAAGTTAAATTGTTGATGAATGTTTATTGTTTGTAGACGGTTGAGGCAAGGGCGACTAGCAAAGACAACAATGGTGCATCCAGGCAGGCTGTGATCAAGAAGCTGAGCAAAACATTCATGCCAGAGTCCAAATTCATTTCAAAGTTGGGCAAGCTGACAGATACCAACTTGGGCTCCGTCAACCTAGAGACCTTCAAGAACAGGATGTTGGGGATTGGAAGTCATTGGCCTTCGACCACTTCACATAATATCGTTCGAAGCAGGTTATATGCAGCTGTTGGTTTCCGACCAGCCATTCAATGCTCGAAGCTGATGATGGAGTGCGCCAATTATTATGAGAAGGATCACAGGTCAATCATGTCACCAGATGGCCAAGTGCTAGCCAATCTTACTCCAGCGGCCATTGGTGAAGCTTTCGGGATCCCGGTGCATAGAAATATGGTTTACAAATCCAGAGAGCGGGCTGAACGGATGTATGCTTCTGCATTCGAGAGATGCACAAAGACAATTAACACTCACTGGATGAGCACTCCCAAGCCTTCTCGTACAAAGCTGCCGAAGCAAATCATAGCGGATGACTTGAAGCAAGAGTACTGTGACCTCGTCATGATGCTGAGCAGAGTTGGTGGTTGTGCACAATCATTCATTTTTGAGCCTTGGATGTTTTACTACATCAACCTCGTGCTAGAAGGGAAAGATTATGTCAATTGGGCCGAGATGATCAGTGATAATTTGCATGAGCAGCTCCTGAGCTTGAGAAGGACGGAGACATTTTACATGAGCTCTTACATCATCTATATGTTGGCACGTATGACGAAGTACAGAGGGATCTCTTACAAGGAACCTGTAGGTTGTGGCTCTCATCAATTCAAGATCCATGAGGCTTGTCCGCAGTTGCACCTGTCTAGCACTACTCATTACAAGCGTGTCAATGACGCTTTCACCATGCATATCACGAGATTGCTTCAGGAACGGTTGCATCACAGAATCTCGAGGGAATCCCAAGAGCTGATTGAAAGGTATGGGTGCTGGTTCATACAATTTCCGAAGTTTTCTTACATTAGGCTGCAAGGTTTTTCATCGTACCCATATAGGCTGCCTAAGTACCCAACAGATAGAGTTTTAATGCTAGAGATATCTAGGCAATTGCTTGCCTTTGATAAAATTCAGAAAAAGAAGAAGGGAGGAGTAGAATTCCCGATTGTCATGGGCAACTCGGATGAAGTGTGTCCCTCAATACAGGCAGCTAGAGAAGCTGAGAGTGAACTTCAATTTTATCATTTCTCATATCCACACTAGCCGACAGCACTACGATCCACATCATAACATCAAGTGGTAATCGGGCTTAGGAGTTTAAAACATAAGGGAAAAATATTGAGGATTATTATCGATGCATCCGACATGAGATTGAAGTAAGGAAAGGATGTTCTCGTTACCTATTACTTAATCAGAGTGTGAGGTAGTTCCAGCCTGCACTGTGAACGAAGATATGGATTTGTCCATCTAGACTATGCACGTTGAGAGATACAATCCACTTCCACCCTCCGTGATTGGTCGTGAACTGTAGGTTGTGATGGATACACTTTCTATCCCGGTCTTGACATTCACTAGAGCATGGGTTGATAGGCGAGTGAGTAGGTTGAAGAGTAGGTCAATTTCTTTGACTTACAATTTGATGGGAGATCATAGGACACCCACCACGGGCAGAAAGAAACAGATCAATGCAGGTCCGTGAGTCCGTAAAGAAAGAGCTAGTTCGGCAGGAGCCTATTCAGCCGAAGCCTCCACGAGTTGCATCGCCCACACCATTGGAGACACGTTCTCCAAGTATACAGGAGGTTTCCCTATTTGCTGATCAGAGGAATGCATTGAATCAGGTGCAAGTGGTACAGGATAATAATCAGCCTCCACGGAGAGAATCGGCCCAGCCGCCAACGCTCACTGGTCCAAATCCACCAGGATGATGAGGGGGACTACTGACCCCCAGTTTCAGCAAGAGTTAGAGGCGGCTATGGAGGATAATGATGATATAGTTTCAGGAGACACTCAGCCACTTGAGGACGATGAGCCTCGCCAGAATGATGTAGAGGTTGAGCAAGTTAGAGAAGTAGAGGCACAGGAACAACAACCCTTTGATATACAGTACGATGTGCCTGATTGGCTCAAGGATAGAATGAGAAGAAGCCCCAGCGAGGAGCTCGATCCAGCAGTTGAGATGGAAGGATTTTTGAACAGGATCAGTGCACCTCCACAGAAGAAGAAAGCAAGAAAGTTTTCGAAGATATCCACTGAAGAGGATGGCTCTCGCACTCTTCACGGTTCCATGCCTCGAGTTGATTGTGACCGAAATGAAGCAGTTCCTGAGAATTATGTGGTCATGACTTTGGATTTAGGACGCCCCACTGGTGCGCAGATTGTAGAGGAGTGTGACAACTCCTACCTCGCCCTCAAAGATAGGTTATTCAAGAAAGAAGGGAAGTATAAGAAGTTGAAAAGAGAACACAAAGCTTTAATTGGATATGTACAGCAGTTATCTCGTTCTCGTGGGCAGAATATTCTAGTGATAGAGCCTCCAATAGAGATACCTAGAGAGTCCATCAGTGGCTTGATGGAGTTAGGGAAGATGGCGCAAGAAGCAGACAAGTGGGTCACAGGAGTTCGTGCTGAGACAGAGAAATTTATGGAGGACCTTGCTTCTGCTTTTCAATAGGCCTCTAGTATTTTGGCACGGATGGAGGCAGTTGATCATGCTTTGGGCGATGCTTCTATCTATCAGAGTAAATTAATTCAGCGTCTTGAGGCATTGAGGCATATTCCGTTGCGATCGCTGATTGATGGAGGGGTCATTCAGGAGAATGACAGGTACGACTTTTCCAGATGGTATTCTTCAGCGATCACAGGGCGTGGTTTCTTTGACGCGGCACAGGCAGATTCAGCTAGGATACATAAGGCTATGGCCAATATCATAGATGGAGTTCAGAATACTTTTAAGGCCATATTTGCTAGGCGGCTGAATCCAGATGAGGTTAATATTGATAATTTGAGGGGTAGGCTGGTACCTTTCTTCTCGGAGGTGAAGAACTTCACACAGGATGACTTTGAGAACACCTCCACTTTCTCCAGTTTGATTCAGAGCACGCAGGATTCCTTAGCTGCTTGGAGAAAGTCATGTGCACGGCATGAGACATCAGTCACGGTGCTTGAGTTTCAGCTAGATTGTGTTCCACCTATTTCAGTTCAGGAGGTTGAGGCTATACTTTGCAGATTCGTGGACTTTGCAGCCAGAGAGAAGGAGAACGGGAATGCATTGCTGGATGAGGATCTTCTAGAAGACTGATTGTGGGCATTTATTGCCTTTACTATTTTTGGGAGTGAGTGGGAATCTTTGATTCATTTAATGTACCACTCCCTATTCTGGCAGTTTTTAGGGTTAGGGCTGAGGTGGCACAATTCTAGCCACTCTATTGATTGTAACCCTAGCTGTCTTTTGGACTGGGCTAGCTATATAAAGGGGAAGTCCCCCTCATTTGTAATTCATTAGATTAGAAGCAGGTATCAGACATTAGCAATAGAGCTAGAGACTAGAGAGTAGAGCATTGTAGACATTTTGCATAGTGTGGAGAAGAAAGAAAGTTTTCCCTTTGCAAACTTTTGTGGAGATTGTTGTGTAACACTTTTCATGATAATAGATCTCTTCATTGATGGTGGAATTCGTCTTGTCATGAATAGCTAGCAAGGTCTCTTCTTCCTTTCGAATCCAAGTAGTATAATTTTCATTTCATGCAAGTAGTTTACTTTGATGTGTGGTGTTTTATTGAGGTAGCTTCGCTTTATTCCATACCACTAGCGGCTTGTTGATGATAAGTTCGCCTTGCGTGGTCCACTGGAAATTATCTTGAGTCTAACTTTGATTGTGATTTGTATACCTATATGCGTCATTCTGATGGTGTCTGTATGCCAAATTATAATTTGAACATCTTTTGCTATCCCTTTGAAGATTGCACCAATTTACTGAGGCTGTCTGACGTGAGGCTAGGTGAAATTCGGTTGAAGTCTGCCAAAATTGAGCTCCACATATCCTGCATTTAGAATAGAACATAAGTTTCTTAGGCCCTACACTCTTTTACTTTCCGCATATTTCTAATTAGTTTTAGGAAAACGAACCCATCGCCAAATCATACATGCAAGAATCCCCTTCAAATCATATACCGACTGTTAACTGTAAGAAGTCTGAACAATTGTGTAAGTCCCCTCGTAAGAACACAGCAATACACATCAACCAACTGAGGGTATTCTAAGTATTCAGAACCTTGGAGTTGAACGTGTGATCTATCTCGCAATCTTAGCACACGGAATACTTTGATCAAGAGAGAATGGAATAGCCTTCAAACTATTTTGTTCTGCCGGTTGGTGTGGTCACAAAAACCACGTCAACAAAAGTTAGCGAAAAAATTTCATAACTTGTGCAAACGAATGCCTAGAGAGTTAATTTTTGACTTTCCGGAATCAGTATGCTGAGATTGTTGCTAATTTATCAAAAATAATATTAAATTTGACTTTTTGCATGCAAGCTTCAAAATGGGCGATTTTCTTCAATAATTTATTATTGGCGTCCTTTTGTAATATTTAATTACAAAATTGCATGTGAGGCAAACTGAATATTTTATTATTATTTTGTAATCCGGACTCTGAGTTAGTCTCAGTTGAATTGGAGGGGGTCCAATCAGATAATTCTTTTTAAATCAGGGTTTAAAGTTTGCAGTGGCGCCATTATGGTACAAATTTATCTTTTTATTCAAGTATGGCGTTCATTTCTCATTCATCTAGCTTGAGCAAAGGCGAATTTCCTTCAAAGTTGGGCGAATTTTCATCAGCAATCATTGGCGAAGACATCGAAATTATTCTTTTGCAGGTACAAGTCTAGATTTATCCGTGAATTTCAAGATTAGGTGGCGATTTTGGCAGAAGAAAACATCAAAAAACGTCTTTCTTCTTCTCAATCTCTTCCATTTTCTCATCTTAAATTCATTCGCATGTTTGAAGAATTGGCGACTTTTGACCAAAAATATCATCTGGGTCGATTCAGAATAGCTTCCTCGAAAAAACCCATGTGCTAGAATTTTTCAGGAAAATTTACTCCAGAGCATCAATTCTCGAGGCTCTGATTTTCTCAATTGAAAATTCCTTGCATGGTCGAGTCGAAGTCAAATTTTTCGCAAATCTGACATTTTGGGTTGTATTAGAATCTTTTTCTAGACAAAACCCATATCTCGTAATTTTTCTTGAAAATTGCCCTTCGATAGGCTATTTTTAGCCTCAGTAGGCTATTTTTAGTTTTCCACAAAAGTTGTCAGAATATAGCCGTGTTCACAGTCAACAGGCGAGTTTTTCAAAATGCAATACACTCGGCTCGAATTCAAGACCAAAACGGTCTTGACTCATGACTTTATCGGGATAGTTGATACAAATCTACATAAGGTGCTTCCAGAAGCAGTCTTGGATCTAGTCAAGATAAAAGATTCAATACTTCAAAACATTCAACAATCCGGGTTGCTTGAGGCCGCTTCTATACCTATCTTAGTTCATTGCATAGAGTTCGTAATGTCTTGTGTTAAGCATTACGATTCTGCTACTCGCGAGATACAGTCAGTAGATGGATGGGTCATATGCAGTCTCAAACCTCTAGACATCGAAAGATGTTTTGGTATTTTTCAACACACGGATAGTCTAGTCATTTCCATGGAGCAGTGTGAGCGAGCATTCAATGCTAATATGGACAAGTGTCAAAGTAAGATGGCAGAGAGATGGTTAAAACAGAAAAAGAACAAGTTACCGAGCAATGTGGGTCGTGGTGAGTACAAGGATGAGTATGTGATTTTGATAAAACTTCTCAATCGTGTCTCAGGTCATGAAGATGCAAACAAATTTCAGCCCTAGATGTATTAGATCATTGGTCGGATCATCTCTGGGCAAGAACATTATGATTGGGCGTCCTTTATCAGCGACATTCTTCACAAGCAAATCACCAGTTTCACATGTGTTCCTACCTCGTATACTTGGTCGCATATCAGGGTCAGTTTAGAGTGTTGAACATGGTGGCCATACTCAGTGTACAAAAAGTATACCATTACTATGACCAACTTGAGTTCACGAACGCTGAACGACATTTCAAGTGTGTGCATGAGGCTTTCTTGATGTACACAATGAGGAACCTAGACCAGGAGTTGCATGTTCGTATCTTAGTGGTTGCTAGGGCAGCGATGGTTGATTGGGTGGACTGGTTCATTGAGTTCCCTACATACACCATCCGTGTTTACAGATACACAGGAAATCCAACCATGCTTCCACACTATCCTTTAGATAGGACAGTTTTCATGGAGTTCCTGATGCAACTATACGATGTTCATCGACATTTGCGCCACAAGCGTAAACAAGCTGCCAACTTTCCAATGCAGTTCGGAATATGTTGGTGCAGGACAGTAGTTGATGCTAAAGCTGCAGGACAGGAGTTGGAGAAATATAAACTCAAGTACCTTGTCGACACCCGCACATATGATCCTTGGGGTCATTATAAAACATGCCTTTGTGGTGGCCCATACCATAAGCCTACAATGGAGGATTATTGGGTGAATTGTGAGGATGACTTTGAGGTGCGTAGACGCAGCTATGGCCGTTTCTCTCTCCTGCAAATTTTTGTCTTCTTGGCGGAAGATGTGGGAGGTTTATCAGATGATGAGGGAGATACACTTCCTCAGTTTTTCAGAGAGCAGGTTGATACACAACCACTGCTGACTGTTGATTGGTACGCCAAAGAATATTCATCAGTGAAGGAGAGGTCGAGTAGAGTTATTCAAAACAGTATACTTTACCTCGAGAGCAAGAAGACCAGGAGGGTAGTCGTGCCTAGAGCATAGCTGCCACCGATGGATGCTTCACTACCTTCCTCGTCTAAACCCAAACAGAAGAAAAGGAGTAACCCTCCTAAGAAGAGTCAAGCGCCTAACAACTCAAAAGGGAAAGCACTTGCTACTGAGACACACACGGAGCCTGTCAGAGAGCCAGTTCAGAGTTTGCCAGAGCTTGAGGTTCAGCCACGCCTACCATCACCAACACCATAGCAGTCTCCGGTTCCAATTCACATTGATTTGGACTTGGACTTGCCACCTCGTAGTAACACCTCTACATGTTCACTCTTGTCGGAGCCTCACATTGCTAGTACAGATCCTTCCAGTGGGATTACTCAAGACTCATCTTGGCTTGAGAGTCAACTGGGAAGGAAGAGGAGGTAGCCATCGTACGTACTTGATCATTCTGATTTTCATCATGCCTACTAGGATGCGCCTGACAAGAGGATCAAGGAACAGGTCCATGTGGAGAGGAATGTTGATATGGAGATCGTCATAGAGACCGCCATACCTCCAAAGGGGAAGAGTCTGAATGAGATTGAAGTTCAGGACTTTGAGGTGATCACAGTCAACCTTGGTCGAAGCACCCGTTAGACACAGGTTGATCTCCTACAGGTTGCAACAGATAGCGCAAGGGATAGAATACTGAAAGACGACGGAGACAAGGCAGCCCTCAAGGCTGAAATCCAACAACTTCGTCAATACATTTCTAGCCTTGTACACAAAACGGAAGATGTCATCGTCACACTCCCACCAATGCTAGAGCCATCAGTAGAATAGGGTTAGCTTAATCACTTGATTCCTTACGGCAAGCATTTGGAGGATTGAGAGGAAGAGTTCATTACTAGAGGCCGCTTTGTGCTTGCAAAGTTATACCAGTTGCGGTACAATCCACGTGAACTCCATCTACGTCTTCAAGATGAGGAGCGAGACTTGGCGATGGACAGACCCAGGGATGAGATTATGATTGCTCACCTGAGAGTGGCATATGAATCAGTCACAGATGCAGAAGACAAAGTGGTTATCTACACTTGGAGGACACAATTGATCTTCAAGGCGAAGATAGAGGAGACTATGGCATCAGAGTTGGTTGAGAGCAGAGAGCACGTCACTAGTGCACTCCGGTATGTGAGAACTCTTGTGTCTCGCATATCATGTCGGTATCAGCTTGAGGGTGGTGCGTATGTTGAGCTTGTTGACGTACATTCAAAGCTCCAGGCACTCATAGTATTTACAGTGGGGAGACCGTTGGTTGTAAGATGAATCAACTTACAATCATGTCAGCGTTGTTTGATGAAGCAACCAGGAGCAAAGGTGAACTTCAATGCCAGATCACAGGTGGTGAGGACATGCTACATAGACACAGTATACTTCGGCAGAGTATTATTGCCCCAAATGGTGACACAGTCAACAACCTCGTGGAGGGGTTAGTTGCTCGAGATAACAGCTAGTGACCAGTCAGTTAGAACCTGCAGTTGTCTACGAGGACATAATCAATAGCATGCAATTAGAACTTGACTTTCTTCTTCAGTTCTCTTTGCTGGGACCATGCATGCATGTCTATCTTATCCTTGAAGATATTTTGCAGGACTTGGAGTTACATTTAGGGTTTTCGTTAACTGATGGTAGTGTTCCAGTTAACTTGCTTTCAATAAGGACATGCATGCTTGCACATTGTCCATTTTTAGATTAAATGTATCGGTTAACTGATGGTAGCTTTCTAGTTAACTGTATAGTTTGCTTTATTAGGGTTTAGCAATAAATCTTGCATGCATTGCAAGACTGTAGTTGACTCAAGGTGATTTTAGGGTTCCCTACACCTTTCGATTTCTATAAATAAGAGCTTTTGCTCATTTGTAAATAACTTTTGCACGAGAGAGTAATATATGCTGTGCCCACCTTGCCTGTAATATTGCTTATTCCATATCTGTTCACGAGTATTTATTATGATGATGAATTGTTATGCTACTTGGTTTTCATGCAATTATTATGGTGAATTCTTATCTTAGTTAGATATAGTGGCTAGTTCGATCGTAAATTGTATGCGTGTTTCGTCTATGCAATTTACTATTTGTTGTGACCTTTTTCACACATCGCCCCATTGCAAATGGGGACCCCCTTATTTTTTTGCTTCGTTTCCGACTTTTGGCTTGATTTTTGTTTGTTTTGGCGTTCTCTCTCTTTTTTGTTGTCTGTCTTTTTGGGGATGTGCCCGTCTGATGTGAGATTTTGGCTACGTCTGTAGAATTAGAGTTTCTATCTTTCTGGTCAATTTGAAATCAAACAAGGTGAATGAATTGAAATTGGAGATTAACGTTGTTGTCAAGCTACTTCCAGCAGGTTTCCATTGAGATTTCATCGAATTCTGACTACTTACTATTTTTAGTAAGCGTGAAATTCAGGGCATTCCATCAACACTTTTGAAGTTCTGATAGTCACACTGCATTCAGAACACATCAGGCTGCTCGTGTGCAAAATTTGAGTTGAAACAGACAACTTGCTATTTTTAGCAGTCCAGCTTCCGGAGCAGATTTCAGGGCTTAGATGTAGAGTTTTTCTTCGCATGTCTGGATATTCCTTTTGGGTTTTTTGAGACCTTCGCAACAGTATAACATGCAAAGTGAGACAACAACTTTCAGAGTTCAGCCTTCAGAGGCTATTTTTAGGGTTTGCATGTCAGGGTTTTCTTTGCATGTCGGCATATTCTTTATGGGTTTTTCGAGAGCTACGCAGTGATGTGACATGCAAACGGAGACGGTCACTCATTTAGCAACTTACTATTTTTAACAGGTGCGTCCCGGTAGTTGCCTCCCAGCACCTCAGAATCACGAGCTGATCGCAATGCAACAGAAACGAGGACAAACAGAGGTCATTTGATACGCATGCAGAGCAAATTAGGGTTTCCAGCTTCGGGGCCTGAAAAGAGGGGTAAAAAGTCAGAATTTTCAAAAACCGGTGTAAACCACCGTGATCAGCATCCTTCAGGCTATTTGCTGGTAAAATTTGAAGACAAACGAAGCACTTACTATTTATAGTAAGTCATTTTGGAAACAGGCTAAAAATAGCAGTGTTGACAGGTTGACAAGGTTGCAGGGATGCAATGTTTGAAATTTCAGAACAATCTGAGCTTCAGAGATGCAAGAATTGAAGGACTTACTATAAATAGCAGGGCATGGATAAACTGGTGAAGATGAAGAAAAAATGGCTAAGTATTGAGTTCCGTCCTGCTCAATGGGTAAAATGCGCCCAAGTTGATGAGGAAGCATGAAAATTTTCTAAGTCCAAAACTCGTCCTCCTACCTAGCCAAAATGCGCCCATGTAGCATAAAAGTCAAAGAGGTCAATGCGTTTCGTCCTGCAGCTATGGCTAAATGCGCCCAACTCAAGGTAGAAGCATAAAAAAGTCTAAGTATAAAAATCCACCTCCTAGGCTCAAATGCGCCCATGCAACAGAAGGTCAAGGAAAGTCAAAGAAGTTCGTCCTGCACACATAGCAAAATGCGCCCACCTTGAGAGTTGATAGCAAAAAAATTTTTTCTAAGTGTTGAAGTTATCCTCCACCACCCCCTAAACGCGCCCATCCTGCACATAGGTGGAAATGCGCCCAAAAAGGAAAAGAGTCAAAGGAGTCAACAACTTTCATCCTTCTCCCATGGCAAAATGCGCCCTAAAGCAGGCATGTAAAGACAAAAAGAGGAAGCTTAAGAGTCACATGCTAGGCGTTACAAGTCTCATCCTTCATGCATAGTAAAATGCGTCCACCTCCAAGAATGACATGCAAAATATTTTCTAAGTGTTAAATTCGTCCACACATGCTCAAATGCGCGCAAGAAGGATGGCAAGTCAACAAGTCAACAAAGTTCGTCCTCCTTACATGCCTAAATGCGCCCAAATGGGGCCAAGTGAAGACAAAAACAGGGAAGGTCAAGAGTCATCCTTCACCAAGTTAGATATGCGCCCAAGGTGTTGATGAAATTACTAAGGCATAGACTTAAGGCGCATCCTCTTGCATATGCTATTTGCGCCTAAGGTGAAATACAAGGTGGTGAAAACAAAGTTGCTAAGGCATTGAAGGTGCAAAGTGATAAAATTTTCCTAGGCGTTGGAATTTTTTTTGAAAAATAAAACGTGCTAAGTACGATACGCCTTCAGGAAAATTTTCCAAGTGAAGTTGATAATTTTTTCTCACAGGAAAAGTTGATTGAGTTGAACAAAATTTCTTAGGGCGAAAATTTGTCAAGGTGATTTAAAATATTTCTAAGGCAAAATATTTTCTTCCTTAGAAAATACGCCTAGACTCTGGGATGATGAAATTTTCTTGAAGCACGAGCAAATTTTCCAGTGATAAGGTCAAGGATGCTGGCACTACAGGATTGAATTTGAAAATTTCTCAAGTCAGAGCAACAGGTGTTCACAGAGATGAACGGAATCAAATTTGTTAAAAAAATTATTTTTTCCAAGGTGCAAAATTCAAGAAAATTAAATGAACCCGTTCGTTGTGCACCCATGAGTTTGATGCGTTCTGAAGGAAATTTTCTTCTGGCTATTGAAGATTATCGATGAGGAGAGGATTTTAAGGTCTTCCATAGTTTGTTGAGGCCTCCGGGATGGAGATTTTTGATGGGCACAGGATCGATGAGTTTTCCTAAGAGAAATTTAAAAATTTTCTAAGGCAGGGAATAAATGATGTTTTGAAGATAAAATGCCTCGGCGGATGAATTTTAAGTAGATTTCCTAGGTGAATTTGATTGAATTCTTCGTGGGACTAATCTTCCAGAGTCAGAGATGAACGAAATTGAGTATCAGAGCTCCAGCTGGTGAAGTAAATTCCTTGAAGATGATGCAATTGAAGCTAACACTCTCGAAAGATGATTTTAAAAGTGCATCTCTTAAATACGCCCCTGAGGGAGTTGAAATTTTGCCTAAGGCATTGAAATTTGATGCACAAGTGTTATACGCCCCAGCCTACAGATCATGAAAAATTTGAGGATGAAGTTTGTTGGCTAGAAAGACGATGAACACTTGGAAGTTAGAGCGTGAAAATCCTGGTAAGTAAGTTGAATTTATATTATGAAGTGTTCTAATACCCTTCTCCTTGCTTGTTTTGCAGGAGGAACATCGAGACCAAGCGGTGATGACTTAAGTGATGAGGAAAATAATCCTAGATGACATTTCAACCTCGAAGGAAGAAAAGTTGCGAAAAGTGGCTAAGTGTTGAGACTTAGTATGTGCCCAGCTCAAGTGACAAAGAAGAAGTTGAAGAACAACGTCAAAAAGAAGATCAAAAACAGTGTGAACACGTCTACAAGCTGGAATCTTCTAGAAGGATGGTGGCCATTAATTGCTCATTTATTGCCCCACTCTCCATTATGGCGGTTTTTAGGGCGAATCTTGTTTAGGGATGAGGTGGCACGATCTGGGCCATCCAGCCAATTGTAATCTGAGCCGTCCGTTGGACTTAGCCATCTATAAAAGGGGGAGTCCCCCTCATTTGTATCTCATTTAGAATTAGATCAGAGTTAGGATAGCAGAGGAGTAGAGAGCAATTAGATAGTCGATAGTATATTTTAGATTGAAAGGGAAGGAAAGTCTTCCCTTTGAACACTTTGTAAGAAGTTGTCATGAATGCTTTCATAATAAAATAATTTTCATTGATGGTGATTTCTTCTTTGTTATGAGTAGTTGTTGAGGCTTCTTCATCCTTCCAATTCACGTAGCATCTTAAAGTAGCTTAGAGTAAAGTAGATTTCATTTCATGCAAGTACTCGGTAATTGTGGAATGTGGTGCTCGATTTCAACAAGACTTCGCTTGTCCATACCACTAGCGGGCTCGCTGACGATGGGTTCGCCTTGCGTGGTCAACTGGAAATTTGTGAAACTTAACTTCGATTATGGTTTATATGTTGGCATGCGTCGTTGTGATGGTGTCTTCATGCTAGATCGTGATCTGAACATCTTGAGTCACTCCTCTGAAGATTGCACCAGTTCTGCGGAAGCTGTCCGAAGTGAGGCAAAACGGAGCTTGGTTGAAGCTTGTGAGAATTGATCGCCATGTCCCACACCTTAGAGTAGGTTAGAACTTCTTAGGCCCTACACTCTTTTAAATTCAGTTCACTTCTGGTTAGATTAGGAAACTTGTACTCACTTGCTAAATCATTTGAATTACATGAAAGCCCTTAGTCCGCTGTCTGCTGTCAACTGTCGAACAATTGTGTAAGTCCCCTTGAAATACCAGCAAAAATCACATCGAGCCAACTGAGACTATTCACACTGAAGGAACCTTGGAGTTAAATGTATGATCTATCTCGCAATCTTAGCATGCAGGAAACTTTGTTCAAGAGAGGATAGGGTAGCCGTTGTGTCATGTCCGCTTCTCAGTGACGTCTCTCGGAGCACAGGATTGGCCTATCATACGACCCTCGTAGGCTGATAGACTGGATAGAGGGTCATTTTGGATTTTGGCTCAGCTTCAGTTGGCAGAGTTTGATCAGTAGGCTTTCGTTTGGGCTCGATCGGGGACTTCTTGCAGAAGTTGCTATTTTTAGCAGTTCCTGGCAGTCAGCGTGGGACCCCTGCTATTTTTAGCAGTAGGGATTTGGTAGCATTCAGAATCACTTCAGTGTTCGTCAGTCAGACAGATCAGTCATCGGATGAGTAACGAGAGAAATATTAATATTTAATTGTATTAATTAAATATTAATTAATTGAAGATTATAATATAAAGTTATAATATTAAATTATAACTTAAGTGATTCTATTTGAGGGGGTCGCCATCATCAGAAGGGGCCAAATTGAGAATTATATTTTATTATAAAAATTTGGCTGGGACTATTGAAATATTAAAAAGGATTAAAAGTGCGAATTTTAATGAAACCCTATTATTGAGGAAATCGCACTTTTGAGGTTATTAAGTTGTTGCATTGGGAATTGTGCCATTATGTGATTATTGATATTGAAACTGGTCAAGTTTTGTCTAAGCACAGAACCTTAGGGTTTGAAACTCGAATTCCTTGGGGAACGAGCCATCTCCATTGGAAGCAGTTCAGAGGGTGTGAAATAACACCTGATTTATTGCCATCACAGAGGTTTCTTCATCCAGAGGAAACTATAGAGCTTCACATAATCATTCAGCATCAGAGATTGGTTGGGGTTTTTAACCAGAGAACATATAACATTCAAGGCGCACCATTTAGGAGGGTTTGGACACTATTTCAAGGAAGCCGTACAAGTGTACTTGCTGTCAGGCCGTACTCCTTCATTTCCTGGCCGTACTTCCTTCTAGAGCAAAACGCCTTACTTCTCTTCAGTTTCTCATCACTGACAGGGGCGCACATCTATCTGGCTTGGTTCTGGAACGTCAGAAGGAGGGAGAAGAGACTTTACATGCAGCCGTACCATTTCAAATCATTTACCAGCAAGCTGCAATCTTCAGGTTTTCATACAAAAAACATTGCTTTTCTATTTTGCATGCATTTGGATTCTTATTGTAATTGTTTCAGAAGAGAGATATATATATTGGCATCTGTATTTCATCATTTCCAAGAGCTAGATAATTTTTATAGAATTTATTCCTTATTTTCTTGCAAAATCGCAATCTTCATTTATTGCTCAAAAACTCAAAAACAAACAAAAAACCAAAATCCTTCAAAAAAATCAGAAAAACAATCAGATCCGAAGAATAGGGGAAACTAGGGTTTCTACAGTGGTATCAGAGCTAAATCCTGCCATCCTGAGGGTTTAGCCATCATATGCAGCCAGAGGAGTTTGATACATACAGGTACTATACTCGCAGATGT
>VDFB02171261.1:0-15402 GCA_007258455.2 Sequoia sempervirens | reverse complement strand
TTGCATATCATAATGTGTTTTCAAACATAGCTTAAATTGCACTTTTACATTCATTTTAGTTCATTCTAATCAATTAATCACATTTATTTAACTTCATTTACATCATATCTCATTGCACGTGTCGTAATTTGAGTGTTACATAAACATTTTTGGACCTAAATCTCTCTCCTTTTAGGTGAAAAACCCTAGAAGTGCAAGAGCAAGCATTTAGGTTCCCAAAAATTTGTTTCAATTACCTTATTAAATTTTAACAAATAAAAAATGAAAAAAATTGAACTATCTATTCCATTATTATATCATGTTGCTTTCTTATGTCAAGATTCAACTTAGGTTCGATGTCATACTCCATAAGCATTGTTATAGGTTTCTTAGCCTATGCAAAAATGAAAGCTCTTAAATATAGTATGAAGTAGCATAAAAAAATATTGTTATATTTGAATTAAATATAACGATGATGAGGAAGTAAGCTTAGTTAGAAAAATAGAAACATATGACCTTAGGCCAAAAAAAATTGTAAACAAAGTGCCTAAATCTATGCAAATAACGGGTCCAAGAAGTTTGTGTCTAGCCTAATTTTTGTTGTTCTTTGACTATTGCTAGTGTCTTGTAATCATTTATTATGCCTCATACAATTCCTACTATATTCCAATTTCCTCAATTGAATTGAATTGGAGCCTGGCTGACTTACACTTATTTATCCCCATGTTTGATGGTCATCAATAACTTGCACATAGAATGGTTGAGTAGAAAGCAACTACAAAGCACATCAGTTGACTAAATTGTAAATTGAATTGGAAAAAATCATAATTTCTATCAAAAAAGGCATTGGCTTTCATGTGAAATCAGTTGACTAACTTGTAAAGTGAATTGGAAAAACCATGATTTCTACCCTTTTAAATAGTAATGTGTCTCTAATTGAAAATAAATATACTTTTCACTTTCTTGTGTAGCTTGTGGTTCTTATTGTCATCTTAGTAGAGGATAAAAGGTCTACACAAATTGATATTCATATGTAGATGATATCAGTATTGTCCATATATAGGTACAAATCAAGGAAATCAGTTGGACTAAAATTGTAAAGCGCAGGTGAACTGGCAAAACCAATGCATGATTTCTACCCTTTTAAATAGTAATGTGTCTCTAATTGAAAATAAATATACTTTTCACTTTCTTGTGTAGCTTGTGGTTCTTATTGTCATCTTAGTAGAGGATAAAAGGTCTACACAAATTGATATTCATATGTAGATGATATCAGTATTGTCCATATATAGGTACAAATCTATAGCTATTTGAGACAAGATTACAAAAAATTACATGAAAATAAACCATGAATAAAAATTAGAAATAACAATTCACTATTTCCAATCCTACATTTATGTACAATTTCTCTCATACTTTGAAATGGAAAATTAATGGTTAGGTTTTATATACACAAGGAATACAAATCAATTACAATCAAATTCTTTATATATCAAAAAAATTAAGATCAATGGTTATGTTTTAAAAGTATGAACTATTTAAAGGAATATTTAAATGTATTCGAGTGCATATTTAAAATAAAACTACTGGAAGCATACAAAGTCATGTAAGGATCCAATATTTGACTATCTTATTAATCAATGGATTATGTCAAAGACTAATCTTGATCTATAGTAATTTTCCTCTTTTAGTCTCCATATACAATTAATTATTTTATCATGACATCTCTATGATCCATATCATCCATGAATTTTAATTTGAATATCTAAGATCTAAATGATAACTTTTTTTTGCAATACCCTATGTTTTGCTCAACATCAATCCTTTTATATTCATTATTGACATATCATATTCAATATTTGATCAATGATTTCCATATTGAATTCTTTTCCATGATGACCAAGATCATTTATAATTTTTCAATTTCCTTTTAGTTATGAAATTTATTAGTGCAATTTGATTAAACCCTTTAGGGAAAGTTGCCAAGAGTATTAAACTCAAGTTACAATTTACCAAAACATAATTTGTTTCTAATCATCAAAATTTGTAATTTTTTTACCTTGTCTTTGTACTTTTAATACCTTCTCCTCCCATCCAATAATTTACTAATATGAATTATTTTTCCAATATCTTGCAATTTTACAATGTTCTATGAGATTGTATTTTAAATAGAAAATAATATTATTTCCATTTTAGACATACCTCATGGAATTGATATAGTTTTTCATATTTTGTTCTAATGATATGCAAATCTCTTTATTTATATACATATGGATGATGATCAGGGTTCTCACCATTCTCCTTAGTCTTAGGAGCATGCTCAGACTAGATTAAATTTTATGAGGAGAGTATTAGGAGATTAGAAAATGCATTGAGATATTTAGGAAAACCATTTATAACTCCCCTAATCTATATAATAGAGATAGATTAGACACTATTAGAGACAATATTTTATGTAAATGATTGGCATGATTCGATCATACAATGCTTATGGTAACATTAGCATTGAGTAGTTTTATTTGTCTCTTGCTAGGAGTGTTACTGGCATGATGAAATAGAGATCTATTGGTAAGTTAGTTTCTCAAGATAATGTGCATAACATGTTCCCTTTGTATAAGGGAAGAGATAGAATTTGAGGATATACAATCACTAGGTGTATAAATGAGCTTGTTTCTCCATTTATATATCCTAGATGGTTGGTACCTCATCATAAATGGCCTCATAATGATGAGCTACCACTTTATTTTTGTAAACAATTATATACAGAGTTTTATTTACATCTAGATGTTGACTATGTACATCTTTTCTTGAGCATGCTGGTTAGGGCAGAGGTAGGATTTCTGAAAAACTGGAATATAGATGTCCAAATTTTCCACCAACCATCAATAAGAGGGCATTATTTGGTCCAAACCTTTTGGTTCTTCCAAAATGTTTGGAACTAGCAACAATAGGGGATACAATAACAGGCCCTACCAGATTTGAGATTTTTGATAATATTGCCACCATTACTACACAAATTGATTAGATGCCATCTGATCATGTTCGTAGGTATTTATTACGGCTGCAAATCAACCTTCCTCCTACTAAGGATAAATCTAGTACTTATGATCCATTTATTCATGTTGATCTACCATTGGAATTATATGTGACATATATGAGTGACATGATTGTGCATAATATGTGTGCAATCTCCATTATTGATTTACTAGCAGCATACCAGTTCATTAGTGAGGAGCATGGGATCCCTTTGGATGTTGTACGGTTGGCACATATTAGACATCAACATCCTACTACATAGACAAGCCAAGGAGAGATAGGTTCATAGGATATTCGACACCATCCTATAGGTTGCCCTCTGTAGCATGTTCCTATTCATCTTGCAACTTGTCCAGGTTCTCAGCATGTTCCAGATCATGTTGAGGTTACTGCACCACCTGGTCTTGTTCATGGCATATATAGTGCTATTCTTTTTGGAACTGATACTATACCATGTACAAATGTCCCTAAGGTGTCTTTGTGTTCATGTGATATCAGTTGGATTGGTAGAGCCCTCAATGATGCATGACAGGTACTTGAATTATATATATATATATGTATATTACGTTCAAAATATTTACATACATATATTTTAAATAAAATTGATTTTAAATTATTTCTAACTCTTGATTGAAATCATGAATGTATTTGAGAATTTCCAGCAGCATGGTGATTTTCTAGAATTTGGAGATTTGGAGGATGCTGGTGATCCCATGCATTATTCATTTGAGGTACATTTAAATAATAAATTTAAATTACTTGATACATTCACACATTCAACTTGTATATTGTTAGTTTTGTATAACTTTACGATACACATGTATATTAAATTAAATTACAAGTACTTCTAAACTTGTCCAGTGGCTTGGATAGTACAATACATTGATCGAGATAGTTTGATCAAGATAGGGATCGAGATGGATCAGTGGCACTGATTTTTATCTATCCATCTATAGTGTAGAAAAATGTATCCCTTTACATTTTCACACTTGTTTTAAATTCTAGTTAAAATAAACTTAATAATGCCTTAATTTAGTGTTTTAAATGTACCATTTACATTTACACACTTATTTTTGGCCCTCTTAATTAATTGAGCTTAATTACTCCTAATTATCCCTTTAATTCATTTATGTTTATTTAATGTACTTTATGAAGGACACACCTGCCAATTAATGCCCAAAACATAATACCTTATATTGAGATCATGGGCGCCCTAGGTTTATGAATCCTAGGGACCCATTTCCCATGGGAAAATGGGTCCACCCTAAACCTTAGGACCTAAATTTATTTATTTTTTTGGTGGTATTTTAATGTTTTCAAATATATAATTCAATGTCGGCTTTGGATATTTGAATATCGGGAAATTAAGGATACATACCTATAAATATAAGGTTATTTCACTAGGTTTCACCTAACATTTTTACAGATCTAAGAGAGCACTTCAAGAGTAATTGTAGGCATTCAAGAGAAAATATATCAAAGTTTTATTACAACATTCAAGATCCACTCATCATGTCAAAGTCTTCTTGCATTGATCATGCATATTTTTGGAGCTAACATTATGATGTAGGTTTCCATGATCAAGTCAAGCATTCAAAGTATCATTTCTAGAAAGATTCAAGTGATGAGATCGTCATCCAATTCAACCATCTCATTCAAGTTTTAAACCTCCTAAGATCTCCATTATCAAGGTTTCATACAAGGGTTTGTTGAATGGTAACATAGCTTTGTTCATTCTTCATTCCCTCTTTCATGTTGCATTTCAATTCAAGGTTTGATTACCAAAAAGAAGTTTGATCAAGGCAACCCCGTATTCACCCAAAACATTTTTTTTTCTCTCTTGTATGTGTGATTATAAATTTAGGTTGAAGAAGACTTGAAGACCTTCTAAAGTGCAAGATTTACAAAGTTTTCAAAGTTGTCAAAATTGTTGTCATCTCACAAAAACTAGGATCTCGAAGTCATTTCTAACATTCCAACTGTGAAACCTGGAAAAATTGGAAGATTCATATTTGTACCAAAGGGTCTTGAAAGCCACAGAAAATCCCTGCACTTGGACCCATTCGCCTATAGGCAAATGATTCTCAGATTAGCTTCTGAAATGCACTTTCGATGACTAGTACACATGTTTCTATCCTTCTCTAATCTGTAATCTATTTTTTGGTTCTGTTAGTATTGAGTTTAATATTGTTGTTCCAAGTGTTAGATTGCATTTTTGTGTGTTCTTTTACTATTTTTAGTTTTTCTCTTTGAAGTGTTGTTTGACATTGACCCCCATCCTTCAAGTATAAAGAAATATGAAGATTCCCACTTTGACTTGATTCACCTAAGGGTTGATAATCAATTTATCATGTGGATCTCATTTCCTAATGAAATAAAGGAAAAAATGTCTCTCTCTCATCATATTTGGATCACCCAATCTCTTTTAAACTGCTAAAAACCTATTTTTTGATGTTTCATTCTGGTGAACTTGGCTTTTGAGCATCATATCATGCTAATTTAGAGTTCTTTTTCAACCCTAGATCTAGTATTTACATTCATTTCATTGAATTGAATTGAATCTCATTTAGGGTTGCTTAACTTGCATTACTTTGCATCTCATTTAGGGTTTTAGGAAATTACAGTTTTGCATTCTTTAAAGTATGGAAAATATAAAAATTCAATTATCTTACAAAGCATTCAAACATAACATTACCTGATCAAAAACTTAAAATACAAAATTGAATCAAAATTGTATTTCAAATTAGGTCTCCTAGTTTTTCATTCAACACTATTTTACATTTGCATTTAGCCTTAATTTTTCCAGAAAGTTGAAACTATAACCACTTGTCTCAATCCAGAATCTGAAAAACCATAAGAATCAACTTAGAAATCTATAAATTTATTTTTCAAAACCTTGAACTAGACCCATTCGCACATCGCCGAATGAGTCCCTGATTGAGTATTTTTCCTACATTTTTGGGCATTAAAATCTTTGTTTTTGTATTTTGTTATGCTATTTTCAGTCTACTATTTCAATTTGTAAAATATTTGTTATCTCAAATTGATCATATCAAGCTTAATTTGTCAAATTCAATGCATTGTTTGAATTCAAAATTGCATCTAAAAGACATCATTTTCAGGTTTTTACATAGCGTAATCAAAACATTATCTTTTTTGAAATCTAAAAGTTGCTTTTACATACTAGGGTAGTTATTTGCATTTTACCTCTTATCCATTTTGGGTGTACCTTAGGTTTGTGAAACTTCTATGAGCTTCACAAATTGGTGTCCTATTTCCAATATTATCATGAGATGTAGTTTGAGATTCATGTGATCCCGCAATACATCAATCGCCATGGATCTTGGGTTTTCTAACTCTTTCACTCATATTATTGACACTTGTCAACCCATGATGGATCATACCCTTAATACTTCATTTCCTATGACTTCCCTACCTACACCTAATGTGAATGATGTTAATGCAATGATTTCTAATTTCCCTCATAAAAAGCTTAAGAAAATGGATGAAGAGTTAGAGCAATTGCAAAACTTTATAAGTTTTGAACCCATCACTACTGATGCAATTCCTATGATACAAAACATAATAGTTTTACTTAAAATGAAATAAGGACTAGAAATGGTGCTTAGACTTAATCACCTCCTACAAAATCACATAAGAAATCAAGATACTATAAAGTGTAGCGTCAAAAAAAGTAACCCTTTTTTAACACTTAGTTTGGGAATGAATAATTAATGACAAAATAGAATTAATTGTGCCTTATTTATGGTGTTGTAAAGTGTTTTCTTACACTTTCACACTAACTTAGGGATTTATTAATTAATTGAGGTTAATTAGAGATTAATTGACCCTTAAATACAAATCCAAGCCTTTATTTATTGCATTTTCTAAAGGTAAAGCCCGACACTCATTAATGATGTATCACAACACTTAATTTGGAAAGGTTAGAGTCCTAGGCTAGTGACCTAGGACCCATTTTCCACTTGGTGAATGGGTCCTTCTTAGGTGTTAGGACCCCCTTTTTACATATTATTTCATGTCCCTAAAACTTGTCCTAGTTGACTGTAAGTAGACCTATTCTACCTATGGTGAATGGGTCCTCCTTAACTTAGGACACCCCCTTTGGGATATGTTTTTTGGCAAGATTTTAATGCTTTCAAATCTTAGATTTGATGTCGGCTTGTGTTATTTGAATTTCAAGATTAAATCTTAAGTTATGTATAAATATAAGGTTATTTCATATAGTTTCATCCTAAGCAATCTAAGAATTTTCAGGAGAGCTTCCTAATATTTCACAAGAGCATTATAGACCATCTAAGAACATTCTCAAAGATATCTAAGGGTATATTATCAAGGTTTTATTATAATCAAGTAGAATTGGCTATGGATGCCAAGATCTATGGACTAAATGGAAAGCACAAAAGAGAGAGAAAAGAATATGACAAGAATAAACTATATTCAATGTCAATGATATGAGATGATTGTGATTGATTACAAATGAGAGAGACCCCTTGGTTATATAGCCAAGGTGAAAATGCAAGATGCTCTGTAGATTGCGACATGAGACAACTAATCACACTTCTACTCTAGGTTCACGTAGTAGATGTCAAAGGATAAGATAACAACTAATGACAACTAACACCTTCTAGAAAGATTCCTTCCTATGACCTAAGTAAACTTAACTAAGATGTAAATAAGTCCCCTAGTATCAATGAACTAGGTACAAGACTTTATTTACACCAACAACAACAATCAAAGGTCATATCATAATGTCAAAGGCATAGTGCATCATGCATGTTGTTGAGCTAATGTGTTGATGTAGCATTGAAGATCCAATTTAAGCATTGTTTCACATCCAAATTCAAGATTAAGATCTACATTCCTTATGGCTACTTCATGCTAGATTGCTGATTTGTACTCCAAGACTTCATCCAAGGTATCACCGTGCTCTATGTTCCAGCTTCATTGTTTCATCATAAGGTTTAATTACCTAAATGGGTTTTGACTCCAAGGCAAGTTGTAAAGTTGCAAAGCTGTAAAATTTTCCATCTTGATTTGCAAGGTCAGCTTCAAAGTTCTCTACAAAATTTATTTATGAATTTTGGGAACTAATCACCTAGGAGCTCGTAGTGCAGACATTGAAGAAGAGAACCCAAAAATCACTTTTCTAGAACCCTAGAAGGGAACCATTCGCCATTGGGCGAATGAGTCCTCAGTGACCCTTGAAACAACACTTTTTTAGCAAGGTAACATTGTTTCAGCCTCTTCAAACCTTCCTTATTGTTGTTATAACAGTTAGGTTTGATTTTTGATTGTTATATAGAAATTTTCCTCTCATTCTTGAATGAAACATACATCAGGTAAAGAAAAATTAGGCTCATCCATTTGGTGAATCCCCTTTTGGGTGAACCTCTTTTTCCATGTTTCATTTTGGTGAACTCAACTTATTGAACATTGTATTTTTTTTAATTTTTGTATTCTTTCTTTTTATCCTAAGTTATATATTGCATTGAATTAGATATCATTTAGGGTGTCTTAGTTTGCATTCAAATTTGCATTGTTTTGCATCCTTTAAATCTGAAAAATACAAAAAAAATTAGTCATCTTGCATATCATTTAGATCATATAAACTTTCATTTAAAAAATGAAAACAAAATTGCACATCACACTAGGTCTTGTAGTTCATCACTTTGTCACATTTCCAACTTGCATTTCACATTGCATTCACAAAAAATTGAACCTGAAACTTACTGTTATAGACCTGAATCTGAAAAACATTAGACAAAGCTTAAAAATCCATAAAAATCAATTTCAAAACCCTAATCTAGGACCCATTCACTCTAGGGCGAATGAGTCTTTGATTAGGTGCTGATATGAATTTTTAGAATTTGAAAACTTCTATTTTGTGCTTTTGTTACATCTTTGTTTCAGTTTTCTGATTTCTGTTTCATTAATTTCATTAAATCTAGCTTCATTTTCTTCATTTAGTGCATTGTCAAAATTCAATATTGCATTTACAATATTTCATTTTTAGTTTATTACATTGTGTAATCAGCAAATTACCTTGTTCTAAGTCTAAAAAATCTGAAAATGGATGTGTTTTAACAATGTGTGGAAGTCCTTGTTCTCTTTGATTGATGTTTCAAGTTGTGTTTTTGGTAATGATCCTAATGCAATTGAACCTACTCATGATCACCCAACTCCTAATGAGTTTCCTTGTGAAGTTGACATCATTGGAGAAGATGATGCTAGCATGAGTGAATTCATAAATGATTTCCTTAACAATCTTGAGAATAATGCATCTTTCTAACCTTCCATGAAACAACCAACACAACTTGAGGTTTTTGGTCTTTTACATCCTGAAATTGAGTCACAAACTAAGCCTAAATTTCCAACAATGAGTGAACCTAGTTCCTCTAGTCAAGAGAATAGCCATCCATCTTATGTTAACAAAGTGACCAACACTCCTTTCAACCTAGAAGAGACTTATGGCTAAGGCTTTAAGATTTTAACCAACCAAGGATGTGATATAACTAATGAACATGAAATTCATAAACTTCTAGAGAAAATTACTATTGAACAAACAAAAGGAATATGATATAAAGATCCTACCCTCAACATAAGTGTCCTCCTTCCCAAAGAACAACCAATTCCACATAAAAATGATACGGATAATAGGATCATCTAAGGTCCTCCTGCTCTATATCCACCTTGAGAAGTTGGTGAATCTATCAAGAAACAGAAGCCTTAAAAACTAAAGAAACTAGAATTTCCATGCCCCATGTCTACAACTAAAAGAACCTTACACACTCTTCTAAGTCAAGTACTTGTAACATTACCACCCATGAGAGAAAATCCAAAACTATATCCTAAAAAAGAAAAAATGTCTCATTGTTGATATCATAGAATTCTTGGACATAGTACTAATAAATTTTGTGCTTTAAAACAAATATTTAAAAAGTTTGATATCATAGAGATAGTCCCTTAAAAGGCTGCATTCCACTCCTTTCCATGTAATAGTTATAGGATCTTAACATTCTCACTATTACATGTTATGCATTCATTCCAAATCATTCTCACTATCACAAGGAGCCCATTCTCATCACCTATCTTTGCTCATCCTTTTCCTACACTTAGTGAGGGAAAGGGGTTAGTTAGTCTTGTCCTAGTTTTGACATGTGTTGTTGTTCCTTTGCTAGTTGTCCACATTTCATTTTTACTGACTGATATTGGGATGTGGATGCCCTGCTATAGGTTGACTCACATGTGCCTTACTAGTCTTTTTCTTTGTCTTTCATGTTTATTTATGTGTGCATAATGTCATCCCCCATGTTGTATCATTTTATGTACCTCTCTCTTTTTGTACAATCCTCTATATGTATCTACATTCTTCTCTATGTCGTAAACATTTTATCTTTTCATTTGTCTTGTGTTTTTCTTTCGGGGATGACGCAAGGCATTGAGATATTTAGGTATCTTCCATGTTGACCCAAAATATTATCTTTTATTTTATTTTTTGTCTTGTGTTTTCCTTTTGGGGATGATCCAAGGCGTTGAGACATTTAGGTCTCTTCCATGTTGACCCAGAGGTTTTTTTTTTTATTTCACTCTCTTTGTGTCACTCTTCCAGTTCTATGGGTATTTGGGGAATGATGACATTCCATACTCTATGAAAACATTGTAGTAGAGACATACTAACCTCAAATCCATAGATCCCTTATGTATCTTTGGGGGCAACCCCTCCTCCCTCCTTTTTCATGAAGTAGCTTTATTTTGGAAACTTGTGACTTGGCATAGGATTTTTGAGGAAAGCTCTCATGTCTAAGGAGTAAACATTGACTACTTTAAAGAAGTTTCTCACAATAATGGTGTTAGCAACCACTTTAAAGTGGGGGCATACATCGATGACATCTTTCAACATTTTACATATTTCATGGCATGATTTTCTTTTTTCTTGTGACATGTCTTTTTCTTGGTGGTATCATTGGGTTTGATGTCCTCCAAGAGCATGATAGTTTTAAGCCGCATTTCCATTCTTTTAGTGGCATGATGTGAATGAGGCATCCCATAAGTGAAAATATTATATTCTTGACTTTTCCTCTCTTAGAGACATTAGGCACAATGTTCCCTAAGAATAAGACTATACACGAACAAAGCAAAATCCCCTTTTAACAAAAAAACCTATAGACATAACATTCAAAAGCATAGAATTGTGGTGCCTTATCGAAGTTGTCAAGAGGATAATTTTAGTATGGTATGGGAGGTTAATAGGATTCTCATTTCCACCTTGTTGGGATACTCACCTAGTGGATCTGGCTTTGATCCCTTTTCCCTAAAATATCCCTGCTCCACATCGTAAGTTGCAAATGTTTCGATGCTTGATCCCTTTATTTTCTCTTTTTATTTTGATCTTTGATAGGGTATGACTATGCATCTTTTTCACTATTGCATACATAAATGTATTGAATGTCTACTTTAGTGTGAGTTTACCATGGGGGATAACTCTGACTAAAGTGGGGGAAAAACGTATTATAAAAAAAAGTAACCCTTTTTTTATACTTAGTTTGGGAATGAATAGTTAATGAAAAAATGGACTTAATTGTTCCTTATTTAGGGTGTTATAAAGTTTTTTATTACACTTTCACACTAATCTAGGGCTTTATTAATTTATTAAGGTTAATTAGAGCTTATTTGGCCCCTTAAATTCAAATCTAAGCCTTATTTATTGCATTTTTTAAAGGGTAAAGCCTGAAACTCATTAATGATGTTTCACAACACTTAATTTAGCAAGGTTTGAGTCCCAGGCTAGTGACCTAGGACCCATTTTCCACCTACCTAATGGATCCTACATTTGTCCCAGGACCTCTTTTTACATATTATTTGATGTCCCTGAAGCATGTCCTAGTTGACTGTGCTAGGAACCAGTCACCCTATGGGGAATGGGTCCTCCTTAATGTAGGATGCCCCTTTTTGAACATGTTTGTGGTGGTATCTTAGTGATTTTGAATCCTAGATCTGATGTTAGCTTTTGTTATTTGAATTTTAGGATTAAATCTAAGGTTATTTTACATAAGTTTCACCTAGAAATTTTATGTGACTTCATGAGATCAACAGTAAGAGCATTATAGAGCATTCAAGAAAATTCTCAAAGACATGCAAGAGCAGATTATCAAGGTTTCATTGCAGCAATCAAAGGTCATATCATCATGTCCAAAATATAATGAATCATGCATGTGGTTGAGCTAATGTGTTGATGTATAATTGAAGATCCAATTCAAGCATTATTTCACATCCAAGTTCAAGATCAGGATCTGCATTCCTTTTTCCCACTTCATGCTAGATTTTTCATTTATCATCCAAGGTATCATTGCTTCATGTTTCATTGTTTCATCATAAGGTTTAATTACCTAAATGGGGTTTGACCAAGGAAAATCCCTATTCCCTAACAAACAACAATTGTTCTTCTCTCTTGATGTGTGATTGCAAATTTTAGATTGAAGATCAAATGGAGATTAAAAGTTGCAAAGTTGTCAAGATTGTAAAGTTACAAAAGTTGTCATCTTACTTGCAAGATCATGGAAATTGATCTACATAATTTATTTCTGACTTTTGAGAGTTGATCATCACCTATGAGCTGGGAGTGCAAACATTGAAGAATAAAACCCATAAATCACTTTTCTAGAACCCTAGTAGGGACCCATTCACCACTAAGCGAATGAGTCCTCAATGACCCCTGAAACAACACTTTTTCAGCAAGGTACATATTGTTTCAGCCTCTTAAAACCTTCCTTATTTCTGTTATAATAGTTAGGTTTGATTTATGATTATTATTTAGGAATTTTTCCTCTCATAATTGAATGAAACATACATCACTAAAGTAAAATTAGGTTCATCCATTTGGTGAATCCCCTTTTGGGTGAACCTCTTTTTCTATGTTTCATAAATCATTTTGTCAACTTTATTGAAGTTCAACCTTGTAAGAGCCTAAATAAGTTTCTGCTTGACATTTTTTTCTCACAACATGACATAATTAGATATGCACCTGATGGTCCTCTTTACATAGCTAGAAGAATCAATGACAAGTCTCTACTAATGATATATTAATTGATCCCATTTGTGTAGAGAATGTGATCAATAAAGAATTCTTATTTGTGCATGATCTTTATCAAGATACTTATGGAAAACCGAAAGCATGGATCAAAACACATAATAGTTTTTATTTCCCTATGATAGGTTTAATAACTATTTCTCTAAAAGTTAGACCAAAACAATTAAGTGTCTCATTTTCCATCATCTCATCATCAAACCAATTTCGTGTGAAGTTAGGCTATCCATGGATTTTCTCCATGAATTTTTCCTCATCGGTTGTGAATAAATGCTTAAAGTTTCCATTTGGAAATGAAATATTTACTTTGCATCATAGTGGCTTTAATCCCATTTCTTCTCGTGGGAATTTCTCATTGGATTTCTTTTGGCCCAAACCTATGGAACCTATTAGGCCTCATGAGGACTTATTTTTCAAATCCTATCAATATTTTAAGGAAAAGTGCATAGAAAAATTATCCCTTACCAATATACCTCAACCCACGATTGAGCCTACTATCCTTGATGAAACCATGATTGAACCAAAATCCCTTCCAAATAACCAAGACCAAAACATAGCAAATCCTCCACCCATTTCTTATAAGAGACTGCGAGATAACCAAATAAGTCCTATTGTGCCTCCTAAAATCAAACAAGTCTATAAAGCTAAAGAGAAAGTGGTTGAACAACCTCTCATGGTTCCTTTCATTCCTCCCTTAAGGGTAGAAAATAATCATATGGTTGATAAACCTGCCCTTAAATAATCACAACTTTGGAAAATCAAAACTAAAAGGAATTGAAATATTAGAGTATATAGGTAGATCAGCAGCTATTTCTTGTTAGGTTACAAGAAACAAGAAAAATAAATATAGAAAATAAAATCCAAACTTAACTCAAGAAATGTATGATGATTCTACACCTTTCTCCAAACAAGAAAATCCTAAGCCTTGAACACAACAAGAACCTTCCATGGATATTATCATTAGACCTACTATTGTGATTAACTTGATGATGATAATAAAATAGCAAAGATTGATGAACAAGGTCTTATTACTTTTGTGATGTGTCTTCTTCTGGTGGTAATCATTGGGTTTGATAGTCCTCCAAGAGTGTGAATTTTCCTAGCATATGACTTTCCTCTTAGGGGTGGTGCTACACATTGCATACCATAAGTTACGAATATTTTATCACAAAATTGTCCTCTCTTGGAGACATTAAGCATGATATTCCATAAGAGAAGACCTTATATGAACTAAGCAAAACACTTGTTAACATGTCTTATCCTCTTTGCATTTTTTTCATAAGTCTTTAGCATAACACAACTTGCTAACCTTGTGAAGGTTTGAAGTTACAACCCTTTTCATGGCCACCAAGCATAACACACTTTGGTTACCTGTGGTGCCTTTTGTCTATAAAAGCCTTATGGAGCTTGAAGTTCATATTGTGTGGTGCCTTATTAAAATTATCAAAGGTATAACATTGGTATGGTATGGGAGCCTAATAAGATTCTCTCATTTGTCACGCTTGGGGGCTCACCTAGTGGACAATAGAGTTCCACTAGCTCATGTGAGTATATTGTTGTTTGCATAGTGGATAGCGAGTTCCACTTGTAAATGTTTTGGACAAACAGCTGAAGTGTGTTCCACATCATGTCGAACAGTCAAGGCTTGATCCACCCTTTGTCACTTTTTCTCTTCCTATTTCTTTTTCTTTGAGTCTTTGATATTGTCTTCTCATGATGGAAAATGTATCCCTCTAAATTTCCTCACTTAATTTTGGAATGATTAACATTAAGACAGACCTAATGTTTCCTTGATCTAGTGTTGTAATGTGTTTTACATATTCACAATGGCTTTAGGGCCCTTTTAAGCTAAATAGACCTATTTTTTCCTTAATTTAATGTTGTAAATTGTATTTATTTGCACCTTCACATCAATTTTTGGGACCTCTTGTATTTATGACCTTCATATCATCATTAATAGGCCCCTAAGACCCTATATTATGCATCATGAGGCTTATTTCAACTGGAATCCCAACAAGATAAATAAATAAACTTAATTTTTGAACTCCTTGACATTTCCTCCACCTGAAAAATCCTAGTGGGACCCATACACCACCTTGGGTGTATGAGTCCCATATAGATGGTACCTATACACAATAAGTGGTGTATGCATCCCATTTGGCTACTTTTTAGGTTTTTAAGCAAGAAAATAGGGGTATACATTCAAATATCAAGAATTTTGACCTCTGGGATCTAATAAACATTTTGGATGGATTGATTATATAAACAAGGTCTCAAATCAT
>VDFB02171260.1:0-21957 GCA_007258455.2 Sequoia sempervirens | reverse complement strand
ATTTTTTTGGATTTTTTGCTTTTTTGATTTTTTTGGTGCTGTTACCTTCAAGACGCGATAAGCCTGCCGTGCTCTTCGGGCCAGGTAACCATTTTTTCAGGACTTTTTATGATTTTTTGGATTTTTTTTTTGGTTCTATACCTTGAAAGAATTAGGCATAAAATTTTTTGAGATGGGAGCTATTCATGGGCTCCTGCAAAGGTTCCCCTTCGGGTGTTGATAGCTGATATGCCCCTGATTTGTAGCTTGCTGTGACAATGAAAGGCCCTACCCAATTGGGTTCGAACTTTCCTTTGCTGCTGGGATTTGGGACATTCTTCTGATTTTCTTTTAAGACTAATTCTCCAACTTGGAAAGTTCTGCTTCTGATTTTCTTGTTGTAGCTCCTTTTCAGTCTATTCTGATACACTTGCAGATGGTTTAAAGCATCCAAACGTCGCTCGTCCAACAGTTCCAGCTCATTCAGTCTTGAAACTCGATACTCTTCGTCTGTGATGAGGTTTTGCAATGATACTCTGAGGGATGGTAACTTGATCTCAATGGGCAAGATGGCCTCTGATCCGTAGACCAAGGAATATGGTGTGGCACCAGTGGGTGTGCGGATGCTAGTTCGGTAAGCCCAAAGGGTGGGATTAAGCTGCAAGTGCTAGTCACGACCTGCCTCATTGACTATTTTCTTAAGGATTTTGAGGATGGTTTTGTTTGCAGCCTCTTCTTGGCCATTGCCTTTGGGATAGTACAGGGTGGAGAAGCGATGCTGGATTTTTAATTCTATCACATAGGTCACGGATTCTCGATTGAATGGCGTCCCATTCGAGATAATAGCTCGTGGAACACCATAGGAAGGCATATGAGTATAGTTCGTGATGAACTTGAGATCTGCTTTCCCTGCTATGTAGGTCATAGGTATGGCTTCAACCCACTTCTGGTGAAGTACTCAGTTGCGGTTATAATGAATTTGTGGCCGCTGGATGAGGTGGGTGTGATTTTCCCAATGAGATCGAGTCCCCACTGTGAAAAGGGCCATGGTGTGATGATTGGATGAAGCTCTTGAGCTGGAGCATGGATGAGGTCCCCGTGTTGCTGACACTGTAGACACTTCTTGACATATTCATGTGCCTCTCTGTCCGTGGTAGGCCAGTAATATCCACTCCTCAGCAATTTCTTAGACAAGGTCATGCCACTCGAATGAGAACCACAGATGCCATTGTGCACCTCAGTTAGGGCAGTCGAAGCCTCCTCAGGGTTAAGACATCTTAGTAAGGTTCCTTCTATGCTTCTACGATAAAGGGTTTCTCCTAAAATGACAAAACGAGATGCTTTCTTGATAAAGTTTCGTCTAAGGCTTGAACGCAAATCGGCGGGAATGATACCTATCCTAAGGTATGTGTAAATGTCTTGGTACCACTGATCATTTGGACCAACGATTTCGCACACAAATTCTGACTCTGGTACCTTGAATGCTGGTACGAGAAGCTGCTCTACCAAGCAGTCGTATTTCGGAACATTTTGAGGGATCTCTAAGAGTGATCCAATAGTTGCCATTGCGTCTGCTGCTCTGTTGTTGGTTCTTGGTACTTGCTCAAATGTGATGTCAACAAAATATTCCTTGAGATTTTCCACCAGCCTTTTGTATGGAGTTAGCTTATCATCCTTTGTTTGGTACTAATTGTTCACTTGATTTATGATAAGCTGTGAATCTCCATATACCTTCAATGCCATAATGTTCCACTGTACTGCTATCCTGACCTATAGTTAAAGCCTCGTATTCTGCAATGTTGTTGGTACAAGGGAATGCTAGTTTGTATGATCTTGGTATACAATCCCTTTGTGGAGTGATGAAGAAGATACCAGCTCCTGACCCATGTTGTGTGTAGGAACCATCAAAGTATAGTTTCCAATGAGTAGCTATGTCAATGTTGAAAATGGATTCATCTGGAAATTCTGAAACAAGTGGGCTCTCCGCATAGATAGGTGCATCTGCCAGTTGGTCTGCAATGACCGGTCCCTTGATTGCCTTGCGCTCCACATACTCAATGTCATATTCTGATAATATCATTACCCACTTAGCCATTCTTCCCGTAAGCATTGCCTTTGAAAGAAGATACTTTAAGGGATCAATTTTAGCTATGAGTTTGATCTTGTGTGCCAACATGTAGTGTCTGAATTTTTGGGATGCAAACACCACTGCTAGGCAAGCTTTTTCAATGAATGTATAGTTTAACTCATGGCCCACCATTGTACGGCTGATGTAGTATATGGCTCTTTCTATTCCATTTTCATCATGTTGTGCTAGGAGAGCACCAAGGGCTGCTGCAGTTGCTGAGATATAAAGGATCAATGGTTTGTTCTAAATTGGAGGCCTTAGTACTGGAGGTGTTAACAGATATTCCTTGATTTTGTTGAAGGCTTGTTCACAGTTGTCATCCCATTTGTACGTTACCCCCTTGTGGAGTAGGTGAGAGTAAGGGATTTGTTTGTCTGCTAATTGTGCTATGAACCTGCGAATTGACTGAAGCCTGCCTTGGAGACCTCTCAGTTGTTTCAATGTCCTAGGAGCTTCCATTTCAAGTATTGCTTTCACCTTTGCCGGATCAATCTCAATGCCTCTCATTGACACTGTAACCCAACAACTTTCCTGATTGTACACCAAAGACACACTTCTTGGGATTCAAACTAACCTTGTATTCTTCTAGTCTGTCAAAGATAGCACTCAAGACCGATATATGATCCTCCTTCTTTTGGATTCTGTGATGTCATCAACATAGTCCCCAACTGCTTTGTGGATCATCATGTCATGGAATATTAGTACCATGGCCCTTTGTATGTGGGTCTCCTAAGGCTTTTAAAGTTTGTAATGGCATTAATGCTCCAAAGCAGATGTTCCCCTATGGCAAGTGGAAAGCCGGGCCTTTGTGTTGGATCTTCTCTTTTGCTATCATAATCAAGTTGTGTCTCCTAAATCATTCATAAGGGAGCAGTGCATCTCATGCCCTCGCTGTCAGTTCCACTATCATGTCGAGTGTTGGGGAGCTAATCGCATCCTTTGGACATGCTTTGTTCAAATCTTCCAAATCCGCATTGCATTCTTATGGTCTGTCAGTTTTGATACTCTGGGTACCAAGTCTGGGATACCCATTCTCGATAACTAAATTATCAGAATGAACTCTACATCTATCAGCTTTTGAGCTCCATTTTGACTAACAAAGTACCAGATACATGCTTCCTATGCTTCTGCCCCTGGGCTGTGTTTAGCCAGGATAGACCAAAGGATGAACCACTACCTCCTCGATCCAACTCGCATATCAAAGATAGGTCCACGAAAAATTTATCTTCCTTTCCTTTAAGAAGGTAGCCAACTCCTCTTGTTCTTTGCATAATAATGACTCAGCGTAGAATGTAATATGAGGAGTTTCTTGTGTTCCCAGATTGATGGGGTTGCACTTTTCTGCTAGCATAGCTGACTTTTCTTGGTGTATAGCTGTAAGAGGAAGATTGAACTTCATCCCTCAGAGAGGTTTCTACCCATTGGATGTCTCTTTTTGCATTTTTAGAGCTCCAGGAAAGTCACAAGGTGGTTTCTACTCAAGGAATTTGGAGGACATTCTCGAATTTTGCTACACCAGGATCTTAATCTGCTTTCTCCATAGTATGCATGTGTATCCAAATTTATGATAAACTCCGCCTCTATAGGATCCCCTACATGGAATGTCCCCAAGTCCCATGAATTCCTGAGAGTTTCATCGCTTTCAAACATGTCAAGAATTGGTGGTCCTCGTTGGTCGTAATCAATCAGTTGGGGATAGACTAATTGGATTTCATTGCTTTGGTTTTCAGACTCATAAGATAAGGTGCTAATCATAAGGACATTAGTATCCTCAAACAGAAAATTTAATCCTATTTCTGGTGACTCAGTTAAATCAGTGGGCATTCCTAAAGTCATGGAGGATTTTGGAGTAGCTACAGATTCCTGAGGAGGTGTTCGGTTCCGTCTATCATGGGCACCTCGACCAAGTACAGTTACCTTAGGAGTAGGATGACCAATGCCAAGATTTTTTATTTGCTTCTCAGGTATAATGGGTATTACACACCCGTTATTATCTTGGCCTAACCCTTGGTTCCGGTTATAGCCCATCAAGAGCATCATCTTCTTACCTTTGTTTAGTTCATCCATAGGCAATTCATCTGCCGGTATATCATCTTGATAAAGGAGATGAGATAGGTCCCCCTCTAATGTTTCCTGACCAAGATCTCCTGCACTTGTGAAAGTAGGGTTTCGTTCATAGGAGCCTTAAGATGTTGAAGCTTCTTGTGATTGTGGTCGTCCTCTTGATCTAGGAGATTGTGGTAGCTCTCCTACTACAAAAGCATTCTTAGGCATTGAATAGTTTCCACAACCATCATCTTGTATTATGACCTTGATATCAGAAAAGGCGGGGATGGCGGGGGTGGAGGGTGTCTCTGTCATAGAAGTGAGAGTGGCGGGATCCACGTAAGGTGTTGATGGGCCTTCATCGTTCTTGGGTACTTGCGGGATCTTGTAGTATTTTGCCTCTAGATTTTTGCAGTAGGCAAATGGCTCAGGATCTCCATGGATAGTAACCTCTTGACCTTCATGTGTGAATTTCACACATTGATGAAAGGTTGAAGCTACAGCTTGCATTGCATGTATCCATGGTCACCCTAGGAGAATGTTGTATGGTAAATCGAGGTCCAAGACCTGACAGTTGGTTTGCATGATGGCGGGTCCAACCTGGACAGGAAGCTGAATGGTGCCTTGGGATACCCTTTCCTGGTCATCATATGCTCTTATTGTGATGCCTTTTCCTTTGTCAATTGAATCCTCTGAAATGTTCAAATTCTTTAGAAGCTTTAAGGAGCAAATATTTAAGCCTGCACCTCCATCCACCAAGACTCTCTTGACTTTCTTTTTATTTACGTACACCTCCAGATGAAGTGCACGGTTGTGAGATGGTTGTGTGGGGAAGTCTTGTTCAGAAAATGTAAGAATGTTAGGTGTGGTGATACTTGCGACCATAGCTTGGAATTGTTCTGTATCTAGATCTGCGGGGACAGTAGATGACGCCAAAGCTTCTTCTAGAATCTTTTTGTGTGCAGATGAGATTTTGAGTAACTCCATGATGGAGATATGTGCAGGGGTTCTTTTCAATTGATCCAAGACATTATAGCCACTAGGGTTAGACCTTGGATTCGATGTGGAATTTCTGCTTGGTTGGGATGGTGCTGCAATGGTAACCTTTCCACCTCTTGTGGTGACTCCACAATCGGCTTGGGCCCCTTTGATGGTGATGACTCCACAAAACTCGTCTAAACAAGCAACAACACCCTCGTATGTGTGGTTGACATTTTTATAAGCCCCTTTTCCTTTGTCTTGATCTTTGTTTCCTTTGTTGCCATGATTCGGCATCGGATTCGTGTAACTCTTGAGATCTTTGTTTCCTGATGGTGCTTCCACATCTATGATTTTGTCATCTATGAGGTCTTGAATTAGATTTTTGAGCCTCATGCAGTTGTTTGTCGTGTGTCCCTTGAGTTTGTGGAAGTCGCAAAGATAATTCTCATTATACCATGGTGGCTTGACCGATGGTTCTTGATAATTATTATGTGTAGGGACCGTTATCAATTTTTCATCTACCAATCTTTTCATGATTGCTTCAGCAGGTTCCCTAAGGAGTGTGTATTTTCGTTTGGGGAAGAACTTGTTTCGCTGTGGTTCTCCTTGATTATCAGTGTTGTTTGTGTTTTGGTTATGGGATGGTTGGACCACAGTATTGACTTGTCGATTGCTTTGATTGGTATTTTGGTGTTGTTGTTGTTGGGATGGTGGATTGTTCTTCCGTGGGGCACTAATGACAACTTTGGCGTCAACAACACCATCATTGGTTACATTACGATTCTTTGCCCATGTTCGTGGTTTGTCATGATAACTGGATGATGAGCGGACTTCTTGATATGATGAAGTTTCTCCCTGCGTGGCAAGGGCTTGTTCGATATTGAGCGCCCTAGGTATCAATTGGTCGTAAGAGGTGATGTTTTGCATTTTGAGGTGGAAGGCCAAGGGCCCATCAAGATTCGCAATGATAGTTCCCACTTGTTGTTCTTCAGGCATGGACCACTTGCTTTGATTAGCTTTGGATCGCCATCGTTGTAAGAAAGCACCGAATGATCCATTTTTCCCTTGTTTGAGAGATGATAATTCCTGTAAGCTAACCTCCATGGGAGTGTTGAAGGAATAATTATGTATGAAGGCATCTATGATTTCCTGGAATTTTTTGATTCCAGAAAGTCGAGAAAACCAATCAATAGCATTTCCAGCCAAGCTTCTTGGGAATAATCTCATCAAGTACGTTTCGTCGTGAGCCACCTCCATGCAATGTACTTGGAATTCCCTGATGTGATCTTCAGGGTTACCCGTTCCGCGATATTTGTCAAATTTAGGGATCTCAAGCCCTTTTGGGAACGGTTTCATTTCTACGCTCCTATCAAATGGATAAGGGCATAGGTTTTTTTGTGGTTTTGGTGTCCTTCCTGATTGAAGGTCAAGCACTTGTTGTGACAGAAATTTTATTTGTGCGGTGACATCCAATTGTGGATCAGGAGGTGGACTGAAGGTGTTCTGGGGGGGTGGAGTGGGTGTTTGAATGGGTGGAATGTTTGCTTGTTGTGCCATGTATGCTTTCAACAACGCTTGTTGTTGATCTTGTTGTTGTTGCGCTAATAGAGCGTGTTGTTGTGCTTGATGTTGTTGGTCCAACAATGCTTGTTGTTGGTCAGCTAGGGCTTGTTGGGCTGCTTCTTGTTGCTCTTGGTATTGCTCTAACGCTTTCTGATATGCGAGTTGTTGGGCTGCTTGTTGTTGTGCAAAGTACTGCGCTTGTGCTTGCACTCGTGCTTGGGCATCTTGGGCATCTTTTGCAGCTTGAGCAGCTTGTGCAGCTTGTGCGACTTGAGCAGCTTGTGCCGCTTGTGTAGCTTGTGCAGCTTGAGCAGCTTGTGTGGCTTGTGCAGCTTGTGTAGCTCATTGTTGTTGTAACAAAGCTTGGGCTTGTGCCACTTTTTTTGCTTGTTGTTGTTGCAGTGATGTTTGAGCTTGATTTTGCTGTGAAGCTTGAGAAGCGTGCGTGGCTATAGGCGCTTTCTGAATTGTTTGATATTGTTGGAGCAATTGTTGGTATGCTTTGAATGCAGCATTGTAATGGATTACTTGGCTTGGTCGCAATGGTGGTGGTGGTGGGATTGGAATTGTGTTGGATGGAGTGGTGAGAGTTTGAGATGCGCTTAGGGCGATGGTGGTGGTGGGAGGTTGCGATGTAAGGGGTGTGATGGGGGTAGTGGAAGTTTGAGGTATAGTGGATGTAGTGGTTGGAGTGAATGTGGTGATAGGTGCATTTGGGATGGGTGAAGTGATAGGAATGGTGGGACTAGGTGAAGTGGTAGGAATGGTAGAGATGAGTGAAATAGTGGGTCTTTGAGAGACCATATTTTGATTAGCTATCATGCGTTGGTTTGATGTGGATGGTGTGTTTGAAAGATGTGATGTACCCCCTTGGTTGGATGAATTGATTTGGATGGGGCGATTTATGTTAGGGAAAGGTGGAAATTTAGGTAAAGGGGGGATCCCTAAACCAAAATATGGTGTTGACGTGGTGGGAGGTGTGAATGGTTTGAATGGTGGAAAATTTTCTTGTGCAAATGAAGAGACAAATCCGTAGGGTCTCTCTATTTCGGATGAGCTTGCTTGTACCAAAGGTCTAGACACTTGCGTGTCAAGGGAAAATGATGAGGTGGTATGGTAAGGAACCTCAGATGTATCGATAAATCCAAGTGGGTTGTAAAGTGGATTTTGATGCGTGTTGAAGAGGGTATCATCCTCATTGATAGTAGGTTCTATGGTGGTAATGGAAGTGGTTGATTATGGAAGGGTGTTTTGGTCATTTGGTACAAGAAGCTCATCCTCAATAGTGTTGAGAATTGATGGATTTATTTTAGCCATTGCGCGAAGAAACTTTTGTAGTTTTGGTTGTTTGAGCATCTCAAGAACTTCTTCCTCACTTAGTTCTATTGGTGTGATGTCTTCCACCAAGACCTCTTTTTGTGGATCGTGTGTAGTGATAGTGAGGTTTGGAAGTGGTGTGTTTTGGATTTCTGGAATGTTTTGGCTTAGATCACTTGTGGTTGATGTTTCTTGATTTAACTCCATGTTCCTCTTGTGTTGTGATCTTGTTTGAACCATAAAAGAGCAAACTAGGATGTGTAAAAGATCAAATATGTGAAGATGAAAGGTGTATGATATATGGATGAGAATGGAAGTTTTGAATTTGTATTGAAAATCTTGATGTGATGCTAGGTACTTTGGGTTTGCTTTGATTGATGTTTAGACTTTGAATTCTGTCTTTTGAATGTTGATGTTTGAGCAAGAGATATCCCCAAGATGTTTGGATGATGATCTAAAAAAGATAACTAATGCTCATAAAGGATAATTTGATTTAGGAGTGAGAATAGGATGTGTCTACTCACAAGCTAACCAAAAGATAATCCAAATTAGTGATGGGAGAAGGATGCATCTATCCACCATTAATTTGAACAAAGTGATAATTCAACTAAGCATGTGCAAAAGGATTCATTCACACACACTTGAGTTGAACAAGTTTGATGTTGATGTTTGAAGAATTCAAAGTCTCATGTTTGAAAAGTTTTGATGTCTATCAAAGGAGCCTAGCATAGTTGTGTCAAGATTTTCTCAAAATGTTGGTGAGATGTTTATGGTTGATGATGTTTTTGATGGATGAATGTTTGTTTTGATCTTAGAATGACCCTAGTTTAGACTTTTGTTTAACAAGACCAAGGTATTGAAGAACATGTTATGCCCTAAGCAAGGTATCCAATCCCTTGAAACAATCTTGGATTCCGTGTGTAGTAAAATGAATATAAAGTGGGGTTGTCTCTTGAAGCATGTCTATAGAAATTAGCCAACAACTTTTCTCTAAAATCATATAACCTTTTGAGTCTTTGTTGATGTTGTTTTGGGCTAAGTTTCTTTTTCTTGGGTTTTTGTATCTTGACCTTGCAAGAAATCATTGAAAAGACATGTGTGGGGCTCAATTGCTTATCTTTTCTTTTAATGACTTCTTTTTACCAAATACACTTTCTTGATTATGTTTCAAACTAAAGATGTCCTATGTCAAAATTCCTTGAGGATGACAAATTCTTTGAATAAGTGTTAAACAAACACTTAAGTGTTAAAAAACACTTTGATTAGATAAAATATCATCCCCGTGCTCCTCTTTCTTTTGATTTCAATTTCCAACCTGCAAAAGTGATCAAAATGTTAGATGAGATCAAAAGAAACAAAAGGATATAGGGGTTAGACAAACCATTTACCAAAACACCCTAAAACTTAGCCAAGTTATCATGTGTTTTTACTTTAAATGCAAATTTGAAAATTTTAACTAATTTATAGTTAAGAAACACCTGCACCATTGGATAGCTTGTAAAATTCTACCCTATTTTTAAAAAAAAAACATCAAAAAAGACCTACGTATGACCAAGATATGGTCATTTTAAAATTGACTCTAAAAACACTAAAATAGTGATCATATGCGGATTAATGAATAGTGCTGTCAAAAAACAGTGAAATTTTATAAAAAAACATGTTAGATTTGAGGTATATGCCCTCCTTCTAGCGCCAATATGTGAACCATTTGAATCTAGACCTTGCACAAACACAATAAACATGCAAACAATTAGATCAAACACAAGGTTAGAAACAAATGATTCCTTAAGAAATCCATTTGAAATTTGCAAAAGATAAGAAATGAAAATGAAGAACACAAATGAAACAATTAAATCCTATCTAATGCAAGCAAACTCTTGATCTCTTGAGGGAGTTGGTGCCAATTTGATGTGGAAATTGGCCCTTTCCCAACTCCTTTTGCAAGCTTGATGATGAACGAATGAAGAAGAATGAGAAGAGAGTGATCCACTTGATGAAGACTTTGAATGTATGCTCCAAGCTAAAATCTGCAAAAAACCTAGCTATGATTCAATGAGATGGATGAGAATTGCTAAGTATTTTAGCATGGTAACTTTGCTTGAGATGTGGATGATGAAATAAGGATATGAGCTCTTTATTTATAGAATTCCAAGATGGATGAATGTCCAAAATAGAGCAATGTGGGACTAACATTCATCCAATGGCATGATGCCACTTGTCAAGCTATGAATGGGTGGAGGATGTGCAAGATTTGGGGAATGTGCCAATAAATGCATTTTTGAATTTGAAATTTGAGAAAAGACATGTAAGGGGGGAAAGAAAATTTGCATTGAATGCCACTTGGCTCAAGGCAAGGACAATGTAAGAAGAAGTAAATGCCTTGTTGGAAGGACTTGTAAAGAGAGTAAATGACATGTTGGAAGGACATGTCATTCAAATTTTAATTTGAAATAGAAGAATATTCCTCCAAAAGATGCTTTGTTGAGGGAAAATGAAGATTTAATAAATCAATAAATTGATTTATTTGTGCAAGTGGAGATATCTAGAGAATGCAAGTGGGTGAGATTAGTATTTAATCATGGTTAGATTAAATAAATGATGATTATGTTAGTTTAATGATGATTAGGTGAGTTGACTTATTTTGACTTAGATTTTTGGATTAATTTAAATCAAACAAGAGAGGAAATGATTTAATGAGTTTAATTAAATAAACATGTTTTGATTATTTAATTAAAGAGATTGAAGTAAGATTAAATTAAATAAGATTTTAATTTATTCAATTTAATAGATAGAATTTAGAGATTTAATTAAATAAAATTAATTATTTAATTAAAATAGGGATAGAGAATGATTTAAGAGACTTAATTAAACACATGATTTGTTTAATTAAGAGAAGAAAACAAATGAATTTAATCAAATAAAGATATTCAATTAAATGGTTAGGTCGGGGAATGATTTAGGATGAAATGATGTTGGTAGTCAGACTTAGATGCCAATGTCAACTTGTACATTTTGCGTGTCTACAAGTTGGGATAAACTAGATTATATGATAAGCCTTGGGCCAAATATTTTATCATCAATGGAGGAGTGAGTTGGTATAATTAAGCAAAGGCTAATGAAAGCTAATGATAGGAAAAAGAGTTATGCAAATTCAAAGAGGGTACTTAGGCATTTCTCAGTAGGAGAGAAGGTTTTGTTTAGAGTTAAACCTCACAAGAGTTCTATTAAGTTTGGGAAGTCATCCAAACTAGCTCCTCATTATGTAGGTCCTTTTAAGGTTCTCAAATAAGTAAACCATGTTTCTTATTGAATTTCTTTGCCAACAACTTTTTCCAGGATGTATAATGTCTTTTATGTGTTGTACCTTCAGAACTATATTCTAGGGGATAACCATGTTATTTATTAGAATTATTTACAGGTACATGACCCAGGAGTGGTAACAATTGAGCCTCTTAGAGTACTCGAAACACGTAAGCTTCACTTATGTAATAAAGAGGTTTTATAATGCAAATTGTAGAGGGATCAATATGCAGAAGATTTGGCCACTTAGGAGGACTATGTTGAAATGAAGCAAAAGTTTACTCATGTTTTTCTAGACTTTGAAAGTTCTTAAAATAAATTTGTTATGTTTTTTGTTGTATGTTTCATGTTTGGTGCTTAAAATCATCGGGGATGATGATTCACAAGGGGGGAATATGTTACACCCCATTGTATTTTTACTTATTTACTGTTAGTGTGATGATTTATAATGCTTTAATACATAATTATGTTTTGTATATTTTGGATGGAAAATGTGATGGATGAAAGTGCAATGCAATGTGAATGCTTTCAATTCTTTGATAACACAAATGATATATGATACATATGAACATAATGTTATTGGATAACTACTATTGTGATACACTAAGTTGGATGCAGAAAAGAAAAAAGCCTCTAGAAGAGAGGGGGAGTATCACTCAGGAGAAGAGCTTGGTTTAGTAACCCTTAATTTTCCTATTTGAGCTATCGCACACTCACATCCTAGTTTGGTCAAGTTGAGTTGGTTTAGTTTGATAATTGGTAAGTAAACCTTCAGTCATAGTTTGGGGATTATTTGGAATAGTTTTAGTTTTAGTCTTTGATTTCTTGATTTGGATTATGTGACTAAATCTCTATGTTAAGTATAAGTTCTTTGTGTATTATAATTTATTAATCAATGAGTATATACATAAAATGTATATATGCATATATGTATGTGATTGTGATAACTCATGCATATGGGAATGTACATGCATATATGTAGGTATACTTACTTATGCATATTCATGTGCGGATATATCATATGCATGGTAATATCAATTGGACATATATGACATATATATGTATATATATATATATATATATATATATATCAATCGATGAAAATGTAAATATATGTGTTTATTATGGATACTATGTATATGATATATATATATATATATACGTCTATGAGTGTGTTAATGTATATACATATACATACATATTAATATATATAATTGTTAATATATTTAAATATCAACCATTGATTTTAATATGCATATATATGTTTATATATATATATATTAATATATACAATTTTTATATACATTAGAAATGTTATAAAGTAAACTTTGGCACTTATATAATGTGAACCATATAATGGATAATGGTTGTATAAAGCCAAAAAACATAATAGCTATATGTTGCGCATATAATGCGTCTATGAAATGAAGTTTAATGCAAAATACATAGTTTAATATGTATTGTTTTGTATGCAGAGTGAATGATATTAAGTGAAGTATATAAAGTGCTAAAGTTAACTGATGCACTATATTTTAAAGTTTTTGATAAACCAATGCATAGCATAAAGGTGTTTAATATGTGATGCCATAGTAGGATGGTATAAAGCAAGTAGAAGTCAATAGGCAATGCACAATTGAATATGAGCATAAAGACTTGGTCAAGCCATGAGATAGATAAAGATAAAGAAGGAAGTCAACTTGCTATGAAAATAGGAAACCTATAGGTGAACATTTCTCTGCTTGACTCAATAAAAGAGTTGTTGTTTTCAATTAAAAAGGGTGACTCATCCATAATTGAGAAGATAGAAATGAAGAGACTGTATATGCGTTTGCATATTAACTGTTTGAGCAACCACATTTCATTTCTTTAGGCTTAGTCAATGCATTTATTAGGGAAGTTAGTTTTACTGTTAAGTGGTGGAAGTTGGAAGATAAAAGGTGGCAAATTAGAGAGCTTGTTTGTAGCAATGAGTTTCTCATATTATAGTATAAATAGAGGCAACTTCTTTACCTTTTTGGTCATTATTATTCATTTATATTTCTATCATCCATTCTTTGAAGCTCTTTGTTGTAGTTTTCTGTGCAAATAAGTTGTTGAGTGCATTAGTGAGGAAAGAGAGGTTGCTTTGAGAATTTGTATTTTTTTAAGATTTTCTGAGGCTACAATTGGGGATAGGTTGAACATAGAAGGAGCAACAAGCGTGACTGTGGAAATTGAGCTTGGGAAGCAGTATATTCAGGAGTAGCTAACTAATAAGCTCTATATTTGTAGCTTGTTGTGATAATAAATAGGCCTAACTAGTTGGGTTCAAAATTTCCTTTTCCATCTTGATTCAGTTGTACCTTCTGATTCTCTTTGAGTACCAAGTCACCAACTTGAAAGTTTCTATCCTTGATCCTTTTGTCATAGATTTTTTTGAGTCAATTCTGATAAACCTATAGATGGCTTAATGCGCTCAAAGGCTTTTCATCTAGGAGTTCTGACTCATTTAGTCTAAATACCTAATATTCTTCTTTGTTTAGCATGACTTTTAGTGAGATTCGTAATGAGGGGATTTCAAATTCGATAGGTAAGACAACCTCCAATCTATAGACCAAGGAGTAAGGTGTGGCACCTATAGGTGTTTGGATGCTATTTTGACAATGTTGAATAGGACAATTGAGAGGGGGGGTGAATCAATTGTCACATAATTAAACCTTTAATTCAATTACTAGAACTAAAAAAATACTATTGTTACCTAATTTTTAGCTTTCAACTAAAATCAGGTTTAGTGTTTATTCTTTTGTGTTGTTCATTTAAACATTTAAAAGATAAGCCATAAGTCTGCTAGGTTTAATATGCATGGAAAAAGATTGTTAAATGAAATAGATTACATTTTTTCATTCCAATGTTGCAATTAAAACAAATGAGAAAAGAGAATCATATGTATACAAATGTAATCTTTATTGATAATCATGAAGTATACATGTCCCTCACAAGCCAAGGGACTAACTCTACTTATTCAATGGAAATATGAAACAATTTATACATGAATAAGTAAAAAAAATGTGCATATAAGAATGGAGACTAGTCATTTCCTGAGAATGATTGGTTGAGAAGTTTCCCTCTTGCCCTATTGCTGCTGCCCCAAGCTGCTTGTGTTCTCCCCAACTCCGTAGTGCTCTTAGCTCCTGCATATGGAAAAAAAATGATATTAGAGCAATGATCTAAGCAATGAAAGATCTCAATCCTTACATACACACCTAACTATGCATGTATGAACTGATCCATAAGTGTATTAAATAAGCATGCAAACCGTGGATGTCCTGGAAAACAAAAAAGTCATCAAACACATCCAAAATATGCATATATTTTTCTAACTTGTTTGCTTCATGTGCAGATTTAGGACAAGTCTGGTTACTGTTCTGATTCAGATGAAATACAACATGTGGGGTAAATGTGGCTCCCACGAGGGTAGAGGTCAACATGCTTTTAAAGAAAAAGGAAATTGAGCAACTTGATCAAAGATTTACCTGCTATTAATGCATTAAATCAATATGGAATCACACCAGTTGATCAACTTTCATTATTCGATTCAAAAGATGCATCAAGTTCAATTATGCATCTCTTAAAATAATGAGAGAGCTCCAAAGTATTGTTAGGTCCCTCTCACCTTGGCCCTAATGGACAACCACACATCACATAGGATGGTGATCTTTTAGGTCACTGAAATAGGGGACATGTGTCTTCCCACTAGGATTAAAGTGGGGAGATAGTTATGCATTACACATGATCAAAAGGAAACAAATGTGGTGGAATCAGGTAGCAAATTCATGTAGGACAACAATCATTATTTTGGAAGCCATTTAGGTTGGTACAACATGTATTCTCATGTCATGTAGGAAAACAACAATGTATTTTGACTTTACTGAAGGAAAACAAGAAATGGTCACAAGAGATTACATTATGGATGAAAAAGAAAGGAAGGGTAGTAAAAAATTTCAACGACCCTATTCGGTGTCACATAATGATCAACTTTCATCTACATTTCTTGAAGTTGTTCAGACCCAAGGATTACCTCCATAAGTGATATGCTGTTGACAATAAATTTATTGATGGAAATGGAGAAGTAGTCAAGTTTCACAACTTACAAAGTGTGACTTTTAATGGACATGAAATGTTGTCACCATTGGCTGCATAAACTGTTGTTTTGAGACAATGAAATGGTAGAAACAACAATGGAGAAAGCAATGTGGAGTTATGATCATGAGGAATAGCCACTAAGCTTAAAATCAATACAACCACAAGAAATGGTTGAGTCAATCATGAAACAACACAAAGTGACCCCTTTGAGGCCAAGGTCATAATACAAATGAATAGGACAACACCTTGCAAAATCTATAGGAAACAAAAAGGAATAAACCAGAGAATGCTTATCATTGGAGGTAGATGGACTTGTTAGTGTTTATTCATAGGTGAACTTGTGGAAATAAATGCAATAAGTGAAGGTCATTGTCATTGACAAGGACTGTAAAAAATGCATGCTACAATGGTCTCATGGAAAGACAACAATAATGGATACATACTATAGGGCAGCAAAAGCTCTAAAGTCATAATACAATACCTCTACAATGAAAACTATGTGTCAAAATGATCAATACACATGCCCCATGGTCATGTACTAGTCACAATGACCTTAAGGCATGAAAAGAAGATTCATGTAGTACAACAATAAATAGTGAAAGAAGCATACAGGGCAGCATGATTATCACAATGGGTGGAATGCACACTACAAAGCAGACAGAGCTATCTACTATTCACATTGAACAATGAATATCATTCACTCAACAGAAGCACATGTATAGTCATTGTGCTATAGGACAACAAGAATCAATGAACAATGACAATTTTGAATGGCAAGAACAAATGCATTCTGAGATAAGCAAATGAACAATTGTGCTTAAGGAGAAGGTTGCATTTCAGTCCATGAGGTCCAATATACTCTTCAATTCATAAATTGGAGCAGAAAATCATGATAATAGAAAAAGGGATAGTCATATTTTATGAACATGCCATTACAAGAAGTCAATGACAACACTAGAACCCTCATATGATGTGATCAAGATACAATTTCTATGCCTATAACAGAGAGTATGGAATAAAAGAGCTTATAAATTCTAATGGAAAGCCCGAAGAACTTGAGTCTTGAGTAATGTGCATAAAGGAATGGTAGATGTGTGGGGTCTTTGACTTATACTCGTGTTGTGCAATGGCATTGAATCATTTCTGCAAGCCATTTTTTTTATCCATAAGGAAAAATGGTAATTGGGAAAGGCAAAGAACAGGGGTCTTCTGCTCTCTATACTAGGCCATTAACTTATGTTAATGATTGAGCAGGTTGCCAAATGGTTTCCTCTAGGAATGATTCCTCTAAGCATAGAAAAAAATATTCAAAGAAGAACAATGATATTAAAGATGACAATAATCTTATTGGTTGAAATAAAGGATTTCATAAAATTCACATATTGAAACCATCATAAATCACGGTGCTTCAAGGGAACAGAGCATAGTCATGAATAAGAGCAGTATCATTAAAGGCTACATGTTTATCTTCATTTTATCTATGCACTTGAAATACAATCAAGCATAAATGACTCATGAAGTAATAAAAGACGGTGTTATGCATGAAATGGAGTACAATGGCATAACACAATTACCTTGTGAAAATAACTAGCCACTTCATGAGTGGCAAGACAGTGTTTTAAGGATAAGGATGAACACTACCCTCTTAGCAAACATTACAAGCCCTTCATCTTGAATCATTTTGCAAGGCATTAAAAGTTTTTTGGAGGGCAATAATGACAACATTGGACAGTCATTAAATATTGAAAGGAAAGCTTTTAAGTAAAGGAGAAATATCATAATCTACCTTATTATAACAACAATGATATTAGAAATGGCATAACAATCATAAGAGGGCAGTGATAGTTACAAATCACCAAGCAAGGATGAGATTTCATGACAAGTCTATGATGAACCTTGACAGGTATGACAAAATGCTATTCTTTGAAAGCCTTATGAGCAGATCAAATTCAAAAGGTAATCCATTATATTTATCATGGTGCCAAAGTTTCATATAGTGGTGTTTTGTCAAAGTTTTTGAGGCATAAAAAGAGGTTACCATGAGTGTTTAGCAACATGAGGAGGTATCAATAAAGAACATAATATGATAATTTCAAAGACATTCTATAGGAGATGTCAAATGCAGGAGTTCATTCATAATGACAAACCCACTTTGGGGTTTCAGTTTTCAAAGACATTCTACAAGAAAAGGAAGTGCATTCACAAAAGCAATTTAGATACTCACTAAAAAAACACATTGTTGCTACAAATTGGAGCTTTCAATTATGCTCACATTGTACAATGACAATGAATCATTTTGCAACAAAATATGAAGTTTGCTTTCAAACTAAAAAGACCCATCTGGGTTTATCATGAGAAGTTAATGCAAAGGCAACAACAATGGTGAAAAGGGGGAAGAAATGACAAATGGAGACTCATTTCATCCAGGTTGTGGCTAGGTTGACCTCTTTTCTGCAAAATATGGAAGACCCACCTGGGGTTTCAAAATATGAAACAACATTGCTACAGATTGAAGAAAATGGAGTGTATTTACAAAACCCATCTGGATTTCTACAAAAATATGAGTTTCTTCAAGAAACCACGAAACCCACTTGGGTTCTTTTGGAAAAAGGTTGCAAATTCAAAAATACATGTGCTACAAAAAACCCACTTAGGGGTTTTGCAATTAAGTTGCAAAAGGAACATAAATTGTGAAATGAAATGGAAACCCATTTTAAAAAATGGAGGCTGAGCTCACAGGCCATTTTTTCTCTTCTACATATCAAAAACCCATCTGGGTTGTTAAAAAATTTGCTAATATAGGAGAGAATTGAAAAAAAAAATTGGGGTTTTCAAATGAAGCAAAGCCACACATAAAAAATACGCTATTTTTTGTCCATGGCCGTGGTCAAGAAGCTTTTTTTTCTTCATGAAAGCAACAAACAACAAAAATGGAGTGTCCTCATTGTCAATGCAGAAAGGAAACGAGTTTTCTATTCTTTATTCTCAAGGTAGAAATAGAATATGGGTTTCTTTTGCTCAGAATCTACAAGAATGGAGTCAATTTAACTCACCTGGAGCTTTTGCTCACATTTCTTTTTGCAAACTTTCAAGCTTTTTGCTTTTAACAAATCTTCATTAGAGCTCTCATGGTGGCTATGAACAAGTGAAACAACAAATAGAAAGAGTAGAATAATACATATGAGTCAACAATATGTCCATGGCCATGGCCTGTAGGTTCAAAAATGGCCTCCAAATGGTTCAAAATCTAGATTTTAAGCAATAGAAAAACATTTTACCTGCTATCGAGGTGTTTCTCTCATGAAATCTCAACAAAACCATGGAAAATATCCATATTTTTCCCGTGTTTTCTCAAACCCCACGGTGCCAACATCATGTTCCAGATTGTTCAATGACAAAATGATGGTGTTTCCTCATTGTTTTGGTGTTTTGATGATTAGGGTTTGGCCCTATTCGATGGGAATGGGATTTTCTTCCCATGTTTTTTAAAATTAAAAAGCATGTGTTAATGCATGGGGGTCGAAACTTGTTGTTGACTTAGGCATGTTATGTTATGCCTTAAGTGTTTCCCTTTGTTTCAAAGACTTTTCCAAGTCCTAATTCCTCAACAATACAACGTGGAGTGTGCCAATACAACACATGTGATGCCTTTTTTTTGGTTTTGACCAATAATCATGTGACTTGGAATATGCTTTCCAAGAAATTTGGAGGTCGGCCATATTGGCCAAGTATTTTGGAGCTTTATGATGCCTTTGCAAACTAGTGAGTATTGACCATGTGTGGACTAAAATGCAAAATGAGGTAAGTAGAGATGGTCAAGTTCCTTGGATGCTTTTGAAAGCATTTAGATATGACATTATATGTTGCATTTTATTTCAATGTATAAGATATCATTTAAGTGATTTGAAAATCACTTTTATTATGTCTTTTAATGCAAATGTAATGTAATTCAATGAGATGGTGGACCCCTTATTTTGTGCTTTGAAATGTAAAATGACTTGTTAAGTGATGTTTTATGAATCACTTAATCAAGATCATTATCTTTAATGCTTTTTGGAGTCTTGTGTTTTCAAAACACACATATTGCATGAGGAGAGTGTGGGTCAAGACTTGTGTGAAGACCAATGATGACTTGCAGACATGAGGGATGTGTGAGAGGTTGTTTTGACTAATTTTAGAGGAAAAGGGGCTGTGACTATTGACTATTGACTTGGCTTAACTTTTCTTCATGTGGAGGATAGTTTGGAGGGTTTCTAGAAGGTTCTTTTTTTCCTTTTCTGTTGTATCCGACAAGAACCTTCTGGAAGGACTTGTGTGAGGGGTTTTTCGGTGGGTTTTTGCTTAAGTATGTTGATTTTTGAACATTTGGAGGAGTTCTTTCTTTCCAGCAACAGGATAGCTTTGTTTTGGAGCTATTTTTCATGGAGAAATATTGTAACTCAGATGGGCCTATTATACAGTAAGCACTTTGAATTAATAAAGTAGAGCATTTTTACCTTCTCATTTCCTGTTTCTCATGTATGTTGTTAATGATTGAGTAGTTTGTCTTGTGAAAATTTGTCTTTTCCTTGCAAGCTTGTCTCATTTTTATGCATTTGTTTAGCAGAAGATGTATGTTTATAGGTTGTAAGTTGTGTTGTTTAGTAGTGCTTGTAATTGTGAAATTCTTGTTTTCCTTTTAAAAGCACTGTTTATAGACCTCCTTATGAATTATTTATGTAAACTACATTGGAAAGTGAGTTGTGTGAGTCCAACTTTATGATATTAGTTTGAATGTGATAGGCTATTAATAGGTCTAGGTTATTTTGGTGTATCACCTTAGGTTTTTCAGCATTAGGTTTATTTTGCATGCAATTCTTACCCTTTACCTCAGAGATTAATAGTTAGGTGACATCAAAAGGGGAAGCTAGCCCTTGTCACTGGAGGTCTGCTTTCGAATAGGATACCCACAACTTGAAAGCAGTCCCATGTTACATCCAAATCTGTTGAGTTCATTCAAAGCTTGGCATTAGGGTGTAGATTTGAATCCCTAACAACTACTTAAATGATTAATCATCAAATGCCAATGTAGAAACTTAAATCCAACACATAAACACAATAAAACTAGATTTACATGGAAAACCCAATGAAGGAAAAACCAAGGCGAGGATTAAATCACACTATAGAGAATATCAAAACTAATTACAAAAGCTCACTGCCTAAAATAAGGACTCACTATCCAGAATAAGGACTCACTTCCCAACAGGGCTACAACCTAGAGGGCTCACTATCATAGAGATACAAAGAAGAAAAAGAAGACTTGTTATAGAGAGACTACAATCCAAATGCAACAAAGGACTCCACCACAGTCACTTGATCAACTTGCATGAATGATACAGTTAGCCTTATGCTCAGTGCATCTTGAAACTCAGCATTAAGCTTCACACTAATCTCCCACACTCTCAACACACACTCTTACTAAATAGAATCAATGTCACACCAAACTGCACTTTATTTTTTTCTCTTATCGTGCTTCTTCTTCGCTCTTGTATATTTTCCATTACTAACTCATCTTATATTTATACCATCTTCAACTTTGAAACATATCCAAAGCCATCTATCCAAATCCAAATTCAAATTAGGTCAACACCAGAACATCCTAGGGTAGAATTAGAATGAGGGCGACCCAAACACATGCCTCATAGGGGCCCAAATATATCCAACACGCTTCATCATTATTGAAAGTAGTATTTCACACAAGGTCAGCCACATAAGTGTAAAACACATAGAACCATTAAGCACAAATTTTTCAAATTCTAAAATTTAGTCAACCTTAGAACCACACATCATAAGACTTCATCAAAGAGAAATCTGGACCAACACCATTTCTTCCAGATCTCAACCAGAAACATAGAAAACTACAGTTCACAACTGATGAACACAACTTGCACTATACAATGAACCATCAACCAAAAAACTAAACATAGCACCTTCTCACAATCATGAACAACATATTTGAACCACAAAAACATAGGAGAAAATCTGAACCAAAACTTGGAGCAACCACTGAACACCTGCAACATATCTTTATTACAATTTTCTCAATATCCTCTACATATACAACCAATAGCAACTAGTGAATAACCAACTGACCAATTGACATCAATGACAACACCTTCAATCTTTCCATTCTTGCAACAATGTCCCCCTTTTTCATTGATGGAAAAAAATGATGTTGAAAACCATCAAAGACAACATACAAGATCCGAATACACTTTTTTGATTCTCCCCCTTAGAAGATAATTTATTTTCCTTTCACATACTTCTTCTCAAAAAAAATTCTTTCCTTTTTCACATGCATCTTCTCCCAAACTTTCTTTCCCTTTTCACATGCATCTTCTCCCCCTTTGACATCAATTGCATAGGAAAAATAATACTTTACATTAATTTCTCCTTTGACATGAAAAACATAATACTCATAATGACAACACCTACTACTACCTGATCCCCCTGAGAGGTAGCCACCAAAACATCATCCGAGA
>VDFB02171259.1:0-13047 GCA_007258455.2 Sequoia sempervirens | reverse complement strand
ATTTTTGAAAAACAAAAGTTGTATGCCCTACTGCAAGAAAGTGTTAGAAAAGATCTTCTAAGCAAAATGACGTATACACCTAACTGTAGCAAACTGTTAAAAAAATAAAATTTTTAGATATAGGGCGTGACCGCCTTTCTGCAGCAGAAAAGAGGGCGTGGCCGCCTTTCTGCGGTAAAGTCAGGGGCACTTCCGCCTTTCTGCGGCAAAATTAGGGGCGCTTCCGCCTTTTTGCGGTGAAACAGAGGGCGCTTCCGCCTTTCTACGGTGAAACAGAGGGCGTGCCAGAAATGTGTACCCTGAAATTTTACCGTATTTTAATGTGAAAAACATCTTAAAATGCAAATGATAAAATACTAAGAACACTTCAATGATTAGCCTAAAGAGTGATAAAACAAGGAAAATAGATGAAATAAAATGCAAATCGATTATACCTTCCTTGTTGTTGAAGACTCCTTGGTTGGCCCTTGATTTAGATGAATTTGTATGCTCTTTAGATGACTTTTGATGTTACTAGATGCAAGATTGATAATGCAAAATGACTAAATGGATGGCTAAATGGTAGCAAATGCTTGAGAATGCAAATTGATAGCATAAGGTTGCTCAAATGAAAAAGTGTTGAAAATTCCCTTGAGGAGGGGGTATTTATAGAAGAATTTGAATTCTCTAGAGAATTCAACGGTTGAGATTCATCCAACAAGGTTTAGATGAAGGGCCATGGTGGGTTGAGAACTCACAAGCCCTCTCATCTTGACATGTGGATGGTGAAGTGGCTAAGAGGAGATGATGTGTAGGTGATGTGGAAGAGAGGTACATGAGGGTGGAGGGGACTTGAGGTAGCTAAAGCACCTTAAAGGGAGTGAGAAGATTTCCTCAAAGGGAATTTCTTGTACACAAGGAAGTGAAATTAAGAAAGGGACATTTGAGAAATTTTGGAATTCCTCAAAAATCTCCATAGGAAAAGGAGAGGTGGTTGGAGAAATAAATGTGAATTAAAAATTCACATTCTTAGGAGAGTCTAAAGGATAAAAGGTGAGCTCCAAAAAGGTGGGACTTGGTCACATGTGGATGATGTGACAAGTCCAAGGTTCTAGAAGCCTTGGAAGATAGAATGTGAATTAAAAATTCACATAGGGAAGAGGAGAATCTAGGATAAATAAATGTGAATTAAAAATTCACATGGGAAAGAGTGTCAATACTAAAAAGAGATAAATGCAAAGGTTGACTAAAAGGTGGTGCTAAATATGGCTAATGACCTTGGTTAAGGTTGTGCATATATTTTATTAGAATAATTAATGGAAGATTAGAGGCAAGTGGAAAATGTAGGAGGATGTGACATTAATCTTTGATTAAGAGGATGCACATCATAATCATGAATTAATTAAATTAATTCATGAGGAGAGATCATAGAGGATGTGACAAGGAGAGAGAGAATGAAGAATTTTAAATTGATTTTAAATCAAAAGGGTCAAAAATGACTAAATTAAATAAATTGGTGTATTTATTTAATTTAGAGAGAAAGAAGGTGAAAGATAAAGCATTTAGTTATTAAATTAAATACTTTACAGATATGAGACAAAAGGTGTAATATTAATTTAATAAATTAATATTTAATATGATAGACGAAAAGGGAGTAAATTTAATCATATGGGAGTGATTAAATTTAGATGTCTATAGTTACGAATGACAAATTTGCATATTAGATCTGCATGGTTAAGTTAGATTGCATCCATGTTAGCTTGCATCTGTATCTATAGGGTTTCCAAACCTGCAACAATTTCACAACGATGTTATATTTGACACTAATGGATTGAGTACACTTGACATTACCAAAAACACATCATTTTCATATAGAAAACACATCAATTGTATCATCATTTGCATACATTAGAAAACATTATTGTTGGAATATGGCCCTGAGAGATCATTTTTGACTACTTATGTTGTCATTGATGGCAACTAGAGTCTACAATTTGGTCTGTAGTATCAGTTGTGTTCATACCGACAAAGAATCTAAGTCTCTACATTCTTTTGGCAGAGAAAGTGAAGAACAAATCATCCAATTGGTTTGTTGATCTGATTACTTCACCAGATCACTATTTTGTGGTGTCGATCTCCAAGGAAGCTTTCTTAGCATGTACACTATCCTACTGAAGAGTTTTGTGGTGTTGTATTAATCATAGTTCGACTGAAGAGGTTTGGTAGCATGATTCATGGTTTGTTTTCTATTATGGCCGACATGCTTGACAGTGTGTATTGCAGATGTATGTGGAGTAATTGTTTTGCTATATCTTATGTTTTTGAACCTTGGTGTGGGCCTCTACTATAAGTCTAGCCGAATTGTGTAGGTACGCATAAATTATAACTTGTGATTTGGGCCGACATAAGCAGGAATATTGTATTTTGTTATGAAGCTGACATATATTGAATTTTTGGGTTAGCAGATATATAAAGAAGATCAAGAAATCACTTTGGTATGGATGTATGGAATTTTGGTAAGGGTGTGTGAGATGTAGTATGTGTGAAAGTGAAAGAGTGTTGATCAGTTATTTGAGGGTAAAAGAGTTTCGGTATATAGAGTAGAGCAGAGCAAAGTAGGGGAGAAGTGTAAACCGATCAAGAAGATCTGGAATCTGATCATGAGCTTCATTGGAACTGAATCCATGCATTTGTAGATGATATACTCTCAGTTCAATTTTTTTTTATAAAATTCTATTATACTTGTAAGGAAGTGAGCCCCTTTCTTTTGAGCAGTGCGCTTGAATGCAAGTGCATTCCCCTCTTTTATTTTAATTTTAACAAAGCAAACATTGTGGATTAATCTCCACTGTGTTTTCCCCCCTAACATGGTTTCCACGTAAAAATATTTGGTGTTATGGTGTTCTTTAATGTGACTGCATTTTTTCATCTATTATGTGCTGCTAATGTTATATAAAGTTCAATTATTGTTGTTGATGGTTTTAGATCTATTTTCAAATCAAAATTATTGAACACTGATTCACCCCCTCTTAGTGTTCCTAGTGTCCAACAATTATCACATCAATCATCCATCTATGCATTAAATCATGATATTTGCATCATAAAACACAAAAAGACGTGCATCACATCTCATTTACATAATCAAAATCATTTCATATAGTTGCATTAAGAAAGTGGTCCACTAAGCTTAAATGAGTGAGTCTTTAGATTTCCAAGAGAGTTGGGAAATATGTCAGGTTTTGTGAAGCTTAACTTAATAAACAATCAACTAACAACAAACTTCCCACAACTCTTAGAAGTTGGATAGATTCACTCATTTAAGCTTAAGACCCTAGAGGTTTTAAAGTCTTGAAAAAATTAGTTAAGAATAATCATTTACATCACATAATCACAATTCATCTTACATATTATAAAACATCATCCATATATCATCCCATCATCATTACATTCATACATAATCAGTATAAACATCACATATCATCACACATCATTTACATAATCAAAATCCATCTCACATAGCATAAACCATATAGAATCATACATTATAATATCATCATTTCATAATTGTCATAATCACCATAATCATCATCATATAAACATCATAACCACATCAAACTATAAATCACCATACATCCATTCATTGCATCATTCATTGGCATTAGAAAAGTACTAAATCAGCATTACATTTCATTGGTATAATAAAATCCATCACATAGGCATCATAGAATCATAACACATCAATTGCATCATCATTTGCATCCATAACATATCATATCATCATCATAAAGAACATCACATAGCATGTATAAACTGAAAATCAAATGCATCCATCATAATCATCATGATCGTCATCATAAAATAGAAATCAAATGCATGCATTACAGGCATCCATCATGAAATCATATAGACACATAGATCATAATCATGCCGCATATCATATAACCTAAAAATCATAATGTCAAAGTGTACAAAGATATCCAAGGGTATAAAGAGATACATCAATATCAAAGGATGGCAGTGTATCATAATGTATGAAATCAAAGAGGTACAACATCAATGTCTCAACTGAAATAAAGAGGTATACATCATGTCCCAAAATACATCAAAATATGTCATCACAATCAGAGCTATGTCATGCTCCCCCCAGACGGTGTTGGCATCACATGACTAGTATCTCCTCCACCTGACGAACCTGCACTAGGATCCCTCCGATCTCCAAGAAGCGGCTACGAAACACTTATGCAAATGGTTCGAGACTGGGACCTCCTTGATTGGGACTATGCAAAGCTCTCTCGCTGCTCGGGAGGAACCGCATCATGATACCTAACTTTGTAGAACTTAGCCTCCTAAGTAGTACGACACACCTCTCTAAAATAGTCTGATGAACTGGCAGCCACTACAACCTACTATAATCTCTCGATAACACCCTCGGCCTGCTCCACCCATCATCTTAGGGCATCCCTCTCAATAGTCAGCATGGAAATCTGCCCTTGCATCTGTCCTTGTGCCTGTCCTTGGACCTGGACCTAGGTAAGCTAGGCTTGTACCTACTGTACCTATTGCCTAGCTGCATCCTGCTCTGCTGTCAGTACAGTGATCTGCCCTTGGGCCTGCACTAGTAGAGCTTGAACCTGTTCAAGCTGACCTTGAAGAGTCTCAACCTATACTTGTAGTGCAACAATCTGTGTCTATTGTTGTGGCGAGGGTAACCAAAATTCCACATGTCACCTCTTGTGAGGCACTCTCGACTCTCCAACATCTGGCCCTGGCCCTCCTCCACCCTCATCTCCTCCTCAATCACTCTCATCACCATCTCCCTCCTCACTGCCCTCCTCCTCCTCATTGCCCTCCCCCTCCTCCTCCTCCTCCCCTGCCTCACCTCTCTCTACCATCTGTTCCCATGACCTCCTACCCCCTCCTCCGCTAACAGTGGCACTGGCTCATCTGAAATGGTGATTCAAGGGAATGGATGTAGGAACATGTACTGAGTATACTCTTATGATATCAAAGCATCAGTGATATCTGCATGAACATCCCAAGGGATGAATTGTAAACCATAGAAATGTTGAACTACTGCATCATAAGACAAAACTGGCCCCCACTCTATAGCATCTTGTCGTCGCCATGCATAATGGGCCACTCCCTAGAGCATGCCCTAAACCCTGCCGTACTACCTCAGTACTCTCAACATCAGAAATATCTCAATAATAACTTGTGTACAGCTAATCAGATATAGGGACTGACACAAAAATGACATCTCAGCATCGTCCTCTAGCCACTGCTCGCAATCAAGATATGGTCGCCATACCATTGACTCTAGATCATCCAGCGCCCTTCTCCAGTACTCTAGTTTTCTGACCATAGGTTGAGCAAGTCGACTGGCATAAAGGTGTACATATGGCCTCATCACGGAACATTGTCTCTCTCCAACTAGTCGTGAAACTGATATATGCTCCCAGGCCTAGAATTGAAGCAATGTGACTCTCGTTGATAAAATGGCCCCTTGAAGGTAGACCGCTTGGTGTAGATCATGGTAAAGATGAGCAGGAACCCCATGCATATCTCGTACCCTGAGCAATCATACTCTCCAAAATCTGCCCCCATCCAACTGATAGTCCCTTTGACCTGCAATCAAGACAAAGGAACCCTCCAATAAATCTAGCTAACACAGAAGGAAAAGTGGTGTACGCATTGACCATATCCCTCCAGGGAATCTCATAGCCACATATGGTATCATCCTCAAACACCCTGCACAGTGCATCAATCCTGCCCTGCTCTTGAGAATCATATAGTACAAGCTCTCCAACCATAGGAATTCGTAGAATTCGACATACATCCTCGGGAGTCACTGTGATCTCACCAGTGGGCAAATGGAAAGTGTTATGCTCATTGTGCCACCTCTTTGCTAAGGTTGTCAACAAACCCCTGTTAATCCTAATCTAGGGCATATCAATAAGGGATGACAAACCACATCGTGCAATAACGGCTACCTCAAGTGGTGTCAGGTGTCAAATCAACTCCCATGTCCTTGGGAAACACTCTAATTTGTAGACTCGTCAACGACTCCTATCATCACAAAATCATAAATTAGTCAATCAATCAATGAACATCAATCAGTCAATCAATCAATCAAAATCAATCAGCCTATCCATCTAATCAACTCTGGTGAGACTTTGATCAAATCTCGTGAGCATCAATCAATCAATTTAACCTCGTCTATCATGAGGTTCATCAATCAATTCAACCTCGCCTATCATGAGGTTCATCAATCAGTTTAACCTTGCCTATCAGGAGGTTTAACAATCAATCAATGCACCTCACATATCATGAGGTCATTTTATCAATCAACCTATAATTGATCGTCGCCTATCATGAGGTCAATTATCATCATCCTATCATTGAATCTAACCTATCATGAGATCAAGAGACATCTAACCTATCAACATCATCAATCATCATCAACACAAAGGTTGACGCAATCAAACATCATCAACATCAAGGAGTCTAATCAAGAAAATCATCAATCTAGTATAAAAATTCACAAATGCACTCGAATATTCTTTCTATGCGCTGGAAAACTCTATGCGCTAGAAAAATTCATCAATGTGCTATAACAGAGGTTCTATGCGTCAAACTATCAGATGCACCATTTCATTTTACCTATGCACTGGAACAGGGTCTTGATACGCCGATTCACCCTATGCGCTAGTTCATCTCATCAATGCACTACCTTATTCCACCTAAGCACTAAAGGAACCTATGTGCCACAACAGTTATTAGATGCACTACTTTGGCAAATCTATGTGCTAGTTCATTTTTCCTATGGGCTAATATTCTAATCCTATGCGCTAAAGTGGTTGATGTGCTAGAATAGTTGTTCTATGCACTATTGCGTTCTTTCAATGCGCTAAACTAATAAATCCAAATTCAAAACGTGAAAATGGAGGGAAAAATGAAATGCACAAATCATGAGGTGGTTTCAAGGGGTACATACGGAGGACCGTACGCCTTTGGGTGGTTGTGACGCTTGACTCGCTCAAATCGATGCGTGTGGTAAGGGATCACCATTCTGCTCCAAATTGCCAAATCACTCAATCACTCTCAAGTGATCAAAATCACAAATGCACAAATGAAGTTTTAAACCAACTTTTTAACCTTTTAAAGGTTAATTAAGTGGCATTTTTGTGGGGATGTTTTATTTTATTTTCAAAGGGGCTTTAATTCATCAAATCATCACCAGGTGACTTTAACATCATTTTTCGGAAGATAAATGATTTTTGAAGCACAAAACTTTGAGATCATTATCAAATCATCGCAGAATCATCAAAATTTTCAAAATTTCCAAAATATCCAAATAATTCAAAAATTCACCGATTTATCTCCCAAGGGGGCATATATCCGTCATCACCTGAAAATCAACGTTTGGGGCATCAATTTTTTTTTCTCGACATCATTATCAAAATTTTCTTTGAAGCAACGTGTAAACACATTACTTCAAAGAGGGGCAAAATGTATACACCTAGAATAGGTCAAGACATTTATTGAATTAATATTTCATCACGTATAAGTAAATTATCAATTTATTTATATAGTTCATATCTTCTAATTCTCCAAATCTAAAAACATATTCCTCTAATTTAATTAAATAAACAAATTTCTATAGTTTGTTTTATTTAATTAATTTTCACTAATCCCAAATTTGGAATTCAAGCAAATGTCTACAACTTTTCATGCCACCTCACCAAGGTCACATAAAATTAAATAATTCTAATTTTTAAATTAGAATTATCTTCAACAAACTTGCAAACACATGGTATTTTTCTCACACACTTTATTCCTCCATCCATTTGGCATGTTGTCTTTGGTCAAGGGATTCCTTCATCCATTTGGCATGTTGTCTTTGGTCAAGGGAACATCCATCTTGATTCTCTCCATCTCCACCATTCATCCCTCTTGTTTGAATCTGGACCGTCGATTGCTGCCACATCACAAGATGCTTGGAAAAGCCTATAAATATAACCCTTTGCTATAGTATTTTGCATCCCACATTTGAGTAGAGTTATTATGCAAGAATAACTTTGGAGCATTGGAGCATTTGGAGTTTATAGTTAGCATTGTTTAACATTTTAACAAGTTTGCATTGTAGCATCATGTTAACTTAGAATCATGTTTTGCTTTATAGTTGCATTTTAAATCATGTTTTGATTTATAGTTTCATTTTAGTTCATCATATCAATGGTCATTTGAGCATATGCAAAATCATTTTAGCTTCTTATCACAAGCAATTGTATCACATAGTTTAACAACATTATTCATTTATCAATATCTCCACTATCATAGCATCATGACTTTCATCACTTAGATTTCTTGTATTTTGAATAGCATCTCGTTTCTCAAGTTATCATTTTAATAACCATAGTGCATATACAAAATCTGAGAGCCAATATGGTTTAATAAATCTTTTAGAATAAAGAACAATGGAATGTTTTTAGGAATTTAATCTTGTTTCAATTTGATTCAGTTTTATTGATTAAATCTCGAATATAATACGTCTCATTGGTGTTTGTGTTGATTTACTAACTCTCCCACATTTCACACACACACTAACAACGTAGACACATAATGTGGCAATGTGCTAAAAAAAAATCATTGTAAAAATAGTCTATCATGGAATGTTAGCACATCATGAGGACATCAACATGTCACACTAGAATCTAGATAATTATAGCTTTTGAAAGTTCTAGACACCAAGAACATGTAAGGTTATTGCATGTTCAAAAGAACAATTTTGTACAAAAGAGAGGTCGTGAGAAGGCAGAAACACAAACATGACCTTGGAAATATGGTTGTGAAATGATAAGACAAGGGATAAATGAACCTAAAAACATACTAGGGGACACAAACACCAAAGCAAGTCCAAAACATGTGAAATTACAAGGCTATGCAATTTTATCTATTACATTTTACCCCCACTTTAGTGACTTGATGAAATTAGGTGATATGCCATGCTAATATATAGAAACAAAATAACATCATTAAAAGGATACTAAAGATGAATCATGCCCCTAGGATAAGAACATACAAAACAAATATAGATAAAATTATGGAAAATATAAAATTTTCTCCCTTGAGTGATAGAGTAGACACCAATGTGTAGTTGGGACTATAATTTAAACATATTGTAAAGGTGTGGTAGAGTATTTCAAATGTTAAACAATAAAAACTTGCATGATAAACAATGTTAGAATATTATATAAAACATACAAGAGTGAACGATTAGACGATTATAATTTGCAAAACAAGAATGTTAGTAAATCACATAGTCTAATATACACAAGACATGTATAAAGAAAGGATATAAGGGGAACACTAGTTGTTGGAATTTTTCAGGAAGGATGGAACAATTATATTAATCAATTAACCAATGTAGATAACAATAATTTAAAGAACACAAAATGAATTACAAAGGAATAATTTTTTTAACATGGTTCACCCAATGTGGCTTACATCTACAAATAGTAGTCCAGTATTTTATTATATCTCGAACAATAATTATAGAGTACATTAACCAACAACAATATCACTGTTGTGTGCAACTTCAAACACCCTCACGTTTTGTTTGTGTGCAACTATTGTTGTTACTTGTTCACAACTCAATGCATACACCTTCACCTGCACATTGTTTCCTATTCATTTCGAACCACAAACTTCTGACTTCCATCCACACACGGCTATCCACCTTTGATCCACAGTAAGAAATAGTTAATTTCAGGGAAATTACAAACTAATTTCTAATGAGAATTACTCACAATTTTATTTATTAAAAAATATCAATAGGCAATTTTGTTTTTGTGGAGGAGGGGCGAACCCCACAAGAGGGGCTCCACCCCCTCTGCACTCCTTCATTTATTAATTTGGGGGGAGAAGGGGAACGTGATTGCTAGAGTGGCCAAAATATTAACATCGAAGCATGGTTAAGCTCCATAGACCAACAATCTCCCACTTAGAGACTGACTAGGATCCACACCAAACCATCTCCCACTTCAAGACCGATCCTATAGCATTGTTACCCTTGTAGCTTCCTCTAGATTGGAATACGTCGAGATAGTTGTTTCTTATATGCATAATTTTATTCATGAAGACCAGTAGAAGCTAAAGAGAAAATAAGCTTCTCTTGTGTTACCACCTTTCTAAACATATCTATTAGATTTTTAGTTGTATAAATTTTCTCTAGCTTCAACTATCCATCTTCTAACACTGACTGGATGAAGTGGTACCTCAGTTGTGCGTGTTTTATTTTTTATTGAAGTGCAAAATTCTCGACAATAATGAATGCCACTATGGTTGTTCATGTATAAAAAAATATTAGCCTGTTGCTTGCTCAATTCCTCTAAGAAATATTGCATCAAAGTCATAGATCTTTGCTTGCTTTAGTAACAACTACATATTCTACCTCTATTGTTGATAAAGAAACAACCTTTTGTAGCGCCTCAAAATCTAGCTAAACGTTGCCTCACCTACAATAAGCACATATTTTACTTTCACCCACTTTTGAGTAGTTGAGTCTCACATCCTCTTTCAAGAATTTATTAGCCACCTCTTGTAACGATTTTTATCTTTATCTAAGTAGGTGCAACCATGTATTTGGGCGTTTATCAAGTAGGTAAAACTCACACCTATTTTGGGAAAATGAAGTTATTACTCCTCTTGGATGTATATGCCTCTATTTTGTTATATATATAACATTCACTTCTCACATTTGCTAGTACATTGCCTAAATTCTCTTGCATATTGTCTCTTGAATTCACTATTTTCAAGATATTCTCTCCATTCCGCTATTTGATATATTTGATCATTTATTGACTAGAGTATGTGTGATCCATGACTAGAAATAGATCTTGATTTATATTCTCATTTATTGTAGAATCTAACAATAATTTGTGATGAGAATTATCTCTATTGATCAAATTCAATATATATTGTAACACATGAAGAAGATAGATGAAAAGATCTCAATATGGATATCAATAATAAAATCATAGTTCTCTTAGAGATATGAAATAGTGCAGCTCAAGATATGAAAAGGTATGTTTTGAGATATGAAAGTGTATGTTTTGATATACGAAAGGGTATGATTATAATAGATAGATGCTGAAATTATTTAAATAAATGCCTACTCATTCAATTTCCATTTTGAATCGCATTCAAATTTTAGATTCAATATGGTATTTCTTGGCGAGGGTGAATTGCCTCGTCCTCTTCAATTATATTTATCTGTTATAATGATTTGTTGTCTATTAATCCTATTTCTTAACAGAGTATTAGAGAAAAATGGGTTGTACTATTCACTTTTTAGATGTGAAAAATCTTTCTTCAAAGGACAACATTATATCTTCTAATAGACTAGTGTTATTTGAACATTTATTAAATGAACCTATATTTGTGTTTGCTTAACCTCTCTCAATAGAGAGACACTCCTCGTCCAAAATATAATGTAGATGCAAAGTACAAAATATGGGAGATATCTATGATTTTCATCATAGGGAGTACCATTGACACTGAAAGGCGTTCTTTTGTGGAAGAATGACAGTTGATATCTTTTCTTACTTTGTTCAAGGTCCACAAAAAAACTTAGAAAGGCCAAGGTTTCATGTCAGTCAGCACTGTTGGTTTTGAAATTCTCCAGCCAATCAGCCGCTTTGCATCAAAATAGTGTTTCTTAGCAACATCTATAAATACCACATAGGAAGGCGTGGTTAGATTCCCTTGATCATTGCCCAAACTATATGCCTGGTCAATTATGTAAGATGGGGACATTTTCTTGCCATCGATTGTACATAGTAGGAAATATCGTGCAAATGGTGTAGGGCCATCTGGAAAAGAATCCTTGGTCACATCAATCAGTCGACATAAGTAGGAGAACGATATAACAAAATTCTCATATGTTCAACATTGGTAATCTCAACACTTATAAATGCTTATTATTTCTATCCGAAGAGGAGATATATAAAGCATTGGCTTGCACCACTCCCAGACACGATATGTTTTCCGAAGATCAATCCCAATAGCGAGCTCCTCTCCCTTACTAATTTTCTCTCACACTATATACTGAACCGTCAGAAGGGATTTTTGGTTGTTCTTTGTTATATTTATCCCATTACAAATAGGAAAGCATCCTTTTACTCTGGAGTTCACTCCTTTCTAACTTTTCCTCAATCCTCAAGAATCTAGCAACTCCTTACTCTTAAAAATCTTCATTTTCAAGTCTTAAAGTTTTATATTCAAATATTGGTTTAGATTTTCAAATTTGACTAGATATAATAGCATGCCAATGTCAATGTCATTTCTAAAATAGTAAATTTTTGTTGAGAAAATGCATTATATTAATAATAGAAAAAGAATTTACAAGAGTACAAATGTGCGTAAAAGAGACACATCCCAATCCAAATGACTGTAAGAGGCGGTCAAACAAAAAACAACATAAAGAAAGGCTGCTAAGGACAGCATACAATTGATATGAGACTCATTTTTCTCTGAGAGTGAGGAGTACATGATCATCCATAATGATATTAAACATTGAAAGTAGAGCTCCATTAGAATTTTTCGCAATCGCTGCTAGCTGAGACTGAACTTTAGATAGTTGAGATTGAATCTCGGAAGTGTTGTTATATAAGAGCAAATGTTTATTGAAGTTGAGAGGGCTATATAAGAGAAATAGTTAATTATCAATCAATTATCAACTGACAAATAATTATAAGATTTGTATTCATAATCATTTAGTAAACATGAAAGGGAACAATGGTTAGAGAATAATCAGATTGGTAGCTTTCAAAATACTTAGAATCTAGAGTTGAGTTTTGAATCTAATAGAGAACTAAGTCTGAAAATTGATTATCACAAAAAGCTTATGCAATAAATAAAATTATTCTTGCTTGCATTCAACTCATAATGAAATCTCTTGCCATTTATTTAATTATTGAATAAATTTTTGCAATGTGGTTTGTAATTGCATGAGTGCGATATGTAAACATATTGTCCTAAGCCTGCTAATAATAATAGATGAGTTTG